>JABFYK010000050.1:17510-44548 GCA_018849495.1 Termitomyces sp. T123_Mx157
CTATTATTGATTCGTTGATATCGTTATCGGTTCGTTAGTCCAGTCGTAAGTAGGACTTTTGCTTTTGCACTTTTCGATTTTTGGATACCATTGGATTTCTTTCTTGAAGGGCTGGGGTCTCATACTGAAAGTAACCAGTACGTATCTTTCGGTGATGCTGAATTGGATAGATCATGCCAACATTAGTGTTTGGCTACCGTGTAATCGCAATTATTTGATTCCTAATACTACTTATCCATGCGGAAGATGGCTCTTGTATCTATGTACTTCCTGGAAGAGATGTACGTGAGTGACAGGTCCAGATTACTGATAGTTTGTATGAGGCGCCGTCACTTTGCTGCGACAACCCTATGCCTTGCGAAATGCACGCTCAAACACTGCGACTCAGAGAACGACTAAATTAATAAAGCTACTTGATGTACCTCACACGCATCTGGCTCAGTACATCCAATGCATCCCTATTAAAGGGCCGGACGCGATACATACCCTCATCGATATTGACCAGAGAGCTCCTTTGGAAGGTTACAACAAGCTTTCCTCTGCATTGCAGACCATCCTTCCTTGTTTGACTCACGTTCGCCAATTAACAGTGGAGTTGATCACTTAGGCCAGGACTCCAGAAAACCTAAAGGCGTACATAGCATCCTTGTCCCAGGTTGTCTCTGTTACCTGGTCCTCGGTCTATTTCAATCATTTGGACGAGCTTATTTCTGTTCTCGGGCGAGATTACACATACAGTGCCGCCATGTCAAAGATGCGTCTCAGATTAGACGGTCCATATTCTTGCCATATACAAACCGGTTCGAGTGTTTGCGGGCTTTGACGCTCTAGGTAGACAAGTCGACTGCACTCCTCCTATCAGGATTAACATCCGACATCATTCCCATGCAAAAAATCGACTCAATCGAGAAGCTTTCGACAAAACTTTCCTGGACCAAGTCGGTCCCTCGTATGTGCCACTGGACCTACTCTCAGTCCTCAAGTTCCAGATCTACATAACCATGAGGGAAAGATTTGAAAGTCTGTGGACTGATGGATGATTTCTCGAGAAGGTTGAAATTCACCTCAATATCTTCAGATCTCAATGACAGGCCATTGCCCATCTCTCTCAGCCAGAGTGTGAAAGCGAAGCTACTGCACTTCAATACGCACCTTCATGCAGGAGATATGGGGTGCTTGAAGAAAATTCTTAATACGTGGCCTTGAAGATCTTCGCTTTGGTCTTGGCGCGGAAGGCAGTGGTGTTAACTTTCGAGAACTGGAACCACTATTGCTCAATCAAAGTGCATCCCATTTTTCAGTTGTCTTGGAGTGTGTCGGAGAGTAAGGTCGCGCGCTTTCAGAGACACTACTGAACCCGATGCCGGAGTTGTCGAAGCGCGCGCGTTTATCGGTGATCTGCATTGAAGGTACTCAGCATTGGTTGACGGGAGAGACCTGGTAACATAGAAGTTGTGAACAAGGTACTAGAGGGTCGATTCCATGTTTTTGTTCTTGCAACTTGCTGTCCTTGTCGTCTGCCAACACATGGAACAACAATACTTAGCCTTATCTTGGCTCCATATCAACAACCATGTCCACCAACGGCAGCGAATGATGCAGGATCCCGTTCTCTATCCAGACTTAGGCGGGCTCAAGTCGAAAGATTCACCCTCCATCATAGTAGGTCCTTAGAAACCGACAATTACAAAGTTTATATGGTCGAAATCTGTAGTCTGTGTCCTCATCTAGTGGCACATCCTCTGCTGTGCCTCCAAGACGTTCAGCACATCGCACGAAGAGTCCGATTGTAATATCCTCAGATGAAGAAGACGATTCACCAGCGCGACCCTCCCCCGGCGCTTCTGCAATACCTTTAAGGTGTATGTTCTTTCAGCTCATATGAATTCAGGACTGACGAGGCGACTATAGTGGCGTATCTCCTTTGCAGACACCACTGATCCCTTTATGGTCACCACTAAAGATCCGCGATTTGACTCAGAAGAAGGAAGTTGACACGATCGATTTGTCTCTGCCCGTACAATATGTTTCAAAGCCAACACCAATACCCATTCCGTCAAATAAAGATTTCTTCCTCCACCGCTCCTCTCCTGCCTACACCTATGGTCGAGTGAGTATCATACCGTCTTTTCCATTCATAACTAGTTTACCATCAACTTTTATAGGCAGAACACTCAGACACGATACCAATAGCTGACACCCCCGAAGACAATGTCTATATCTCCCCTGCCGAGGCCGAGAAAGCCATCCGGGAATTAATGAGCGGCGGGATGGATCAAGAGTTGGAAACGGGGATTAATATGGATGACACTATAGTCAAAGGTTTCCGTCAGGACATTAAGCTGCTCCCACACCAAGTCATTGGTCGCGCTTGGATGAAGGAGCGCGAAGATCCATCAAAGAAGAGATTTGGGGGTATTCTTGCCGATGACATGGGGTACACTCGACCTTCTTTCTATATGCATCTTCCTGTTTACTGACCGCGTCTGATAGGCTTGGGAAGACCATACAAACACTTACGCGCATTGTCGAAGGTCGGGCGCGCAAGAGTGACCGTGAGGACGGTTGGGCCGCTACAACGCTGTTCGTAAACACCGTGACCTTCATGTACGTCATGTACTGATAGCGTGATTAGTGTCGTATGTCCTTTGGCGTTAGTCGGACAATGGGCGGATGAGATTAGCAAGATGGCCGAAGATACGACGGTCCTCAAGCATCATGGCCCATCGAGAACTTCCGGTGTGTTTGCAGTATTGCCATTCTTGGGTGATCAAACTGAAAAGTCCTCAAGATCCCATGGCATTGCGGAAGTTTCGTGTAGTCGTTACCACGTATGACGTCGTCAAGTCCGAGTACGAGGCATATATGTCGGGTGCCAAGGACGAGTCTCAGACCAAGTTACCCTCAAAGAGGAATAGCGAGGCGGGTTCCGACGACGACACGTCATCCGGTGCTCTAGACACGTTTGGGCGATCATTAAATGTAAAGGAAAAGAAGACAAAATCCAAGTCTAACAAGAAGAGTGCGCTTTTCGGTGTCAAATGGTGGCGTATCGTGTTGGGTACAATCCTACCTCTCTCTAATGTTTCCTGATATTGATGAACCAGATAGACGAGGCACATAACATCAAGAACGTGAAGACGAAGGGTGCCATCTCCTGTTGCGAGCTTGAAGGTAAATACCGATGGTGTCTCACTGGTACCCCGATGTGAGCCATCTTCTCGGGAATTGATTTCTTTTGACATAAACTGATGTTCTCATTACGTAGGCAGAACAGCGTCGACGAACTTTACTCTCTTTTTAAGTTCCTCCGCATCAAGCCTTATAGCAACTGGTCAACCTTTAACGAACATATCGCCAAACCTGTCAAAACTGGACGGGGCGCTCTTAGAGCGATGAAACGGCTTCAAGTTGTTTTGAAACAGATAATGTTGAGGCGACAAAAGGACCAGACCCTCAATGGGAAAGCGCTTTTGGATCTTCCGAAGCGCATCGTGTCGGTTGTCTCGTGTGAGTTCGATTCATCGGAGAAGGCATTCTATGCCGGATTAGAGAATAAGATGGAGAGTGTTATCGCAAAGTTGATGGGGAATGGCCAGAATAATTACATTTCGGTCCTCTTACTATTGCTTCGACTTCGTCAAGGTACTTTCCCTTTGATTTGTGATCTAATCATCTCATAAGCTGATTTTTTTTCCATAGCCTGTAATCATCCTGTCCTTGTCGCACAGGATTACAAGAGTGACATGGAGGCTCTGGACCCGAAAGCAAAGAAAAGTGCGGACGACGATGACCCAGATGATCTCATTGGAGCTTTCTCTCAGCTCGGGGTGACGCGCAAGTGTCGCGTTTGCACAACAGAGTACGTCACTTCACTCACTATAGTATGTGGATCTGATGACGAGTTAGACTTAACTCACGTAATGCTGCCCTGGATGAGCCAGAGCCTCTTTGTCTCGACTGTGTGCCTCTCGCACAGCAGGCGAAACAAGCAGAGAAGACACGTCCCACGTCAGCGAAGATAAGGATGATTCTGAAGCTGCTTGCAGACGTCAAGGAACGTTCTAGAGGAGAAGAGAAAACCATCATCTTCTCACAATTCACGAAGATGCTTGACTTGATTGAGCCATTCTTGAAGGACAAGGGGATCGAGTATGTTAGATGTGAGTTGATCTGGCTGTTTTTCGGACCGTCGTGCTGATATCGAACAGATGATGGCTCAATGGACGCAAAGACTCGCGAGGAATCCCTGCAAGTTATCAAGACCGTCAAAAGTGTATGTGTTATTTTGATCTCGTTTAAGGCTGGCAGTACAGGTAAGAGAAAGTGGTTTTCTTGAATTCCTGATGAACATTTGCATACATAGGCTTGAACTTGACGGCGTGTAACAATGTCATCCTTGTCGATTTGTGGTGGAATCCTGCGCTAGAGGACCAAGCCTTTGACCGTGCCCACCGGTTTGGGCAAAAGCGCGATGTACATATATTCAAACTCAAGATTGATGAGACAGTCGAGGATCGGATACTGACTGTAAGCCCACACAATAAATGAAGGTTATTCATCTCACCTCTTGGTTTTAGCTTCAAGAGAAGAAGAGGGAGCTTGCGCGGGCGGCTCTAAGCGGAGACAAGATCAAGAACATGCGTCTTGGCATGGAGGATCTCCTTGCCTTGTTCCGACCTGGTGGCAGGGACGAAGACGAGGAAGACTGAGTGATTTTCTTGGAGAATTTTTTGGATCTTCATTTCTGTAATATACCATACATTATTCATGTATAGAAGTTAACGTTAGAGCAAGGAACGTTGTGTAGTGCAATTGACGTTAAATAATGCTTGTCTAAATATTTCGTCCTGATACGTAGCTTTGCATTGGTCGCGGGAGATCTAGAGTTCAGCGTTCGGTATCCGTGGAATGTTGGTCAATCAGAGTCAATAACAAATGTGAAGATGCTGCTGCATTGTTCCCACGTTGTGCCCACAATCTGTTCCTTTTCCCTGATCTTCTTCGTTTTTCACCAACTTTTGTATTCCACCCAGAGAACGAGAACAGACGTAGCCTCATTGGAGATGGTTTGCTTGGATTAGCCAGGATCACGGTTCACTATGACTGAGCAGCCTGCAATCATTGCCCGGTCAGTATTGCTTGTCCTACTTTCGCAGTCGACTTCTAACACTCATAATCGAAAAAGTGAGGCGAAGGGTATTCACCAATCTCTAAAGGATTTACTGAAGACGAAAGAACCATTTGACAAAGAAGTCGATTTCCAACGTAAGAAGTGAGTGTAGACGAGTGAACTTGTGCACCCAGTACTCAAGCTAACTATGTCTAGCTTGCGGCGGCGCTATCTGAACCTGCTGCTCGTTCATCCTTATGCAAAGGAGTCTAAAGATGTTGAGAATCATCTTTGGATGCAGACCTCATACGCATTCATCGCCTCATACAAGCAGCGCATCCTCAATCTTGATCGAGTCATTCAGAGTAAAATGCGTCAAACGCCTAATCAGCGCCCGCCCAATGCGCCCGTTGTTGAACATAGAAAGCTAGTGCAGCGATTCCGACAGTTTCTCGCGGACGAGGAGAAGTTCTGGAGCCAACTTGTTGTTCGCCTGCGTCGATCTTTCGCGCTTGACGCCGCAACGCCCGCTCTTCTCGCTCTTGGAATCATATCCGAAGCTGATGATCTCAGTACAAACACTTCTGCAACTCCGGAGGGCGGCGCGCCTGGCCGCAATCATTTCCAATTTCCGCCTGAAGATGCTTCGACGATATTCACCGCCTCAACGCCCGAGGTCAAAGCTTCATGGCTTGCCGTTTTAAGTAAGGCTCTTGTCTGCTTGGGTGATATTGCTCGCTACCGCGAATTATACAACGAAAGTGGTGGCCGACCGAGGGCGGGCCAAGAAGAAGGGGGACTTGGTAGGAATCGCCGGAACCGACGCTCAGGCCAACCTGAGGATCCTATCCCAAGGCCACGTAACTATGAGAAAGCTCAGCAATGTTACGAACACGCACGTCTGCTGGTGCCCGATGATGGTAACCCATCACACCAACTCGCAATCATCGCCACATACCGAAAAGATTCATTCGTATCTTTGACACACTACTACCGTGCTCTCTGTGTCCGAGCACCTTATGACACAGCATCCGAAAATCTTGGCTCTGTTCTTGGGAAGTCTCTTGAGACTTGGAAGACGAAGTCACGGCGTGACAGACAGGAAGCATTACCACCTCGGGTACAGGTGGAAGCCTTTAGAGAAAATATTGTTGTATTACATTCTCTATGGAAGGTTGGAATGGAGAAAGGTATAAAAAAGTGGGTCATCATTATATGCTAGCTCATTCTTTTGTATCTCTCATCAAACGTTTACCAGAATGGAATCACTCTCTCGCCGGCACAGCAAAGTAGTCTTGGATGCATTCATGACACTCTTATCTCAACGATACCTTCCCACAGACATGATTTCCAACGCCATTGTCTTATCTCAGGGCGCCCTTTGGAAGCATCGAATGATCCGTACACCCACGACTACGACTCAGGGCAAGCGCCCCGAACTACCTCCGCCTCCCGAAGGCACATCTGTCATTATAGAGTGGCACATTCTCGAACACCTTTTCGATCTCCACCGAGCACTATTGGAAGTTGGACTCGAAGAGCTACAAGTTCCTCCCCCCAGAGACGTGCCTGGAGATGATCTAGCACAACGCATCACTGCGACTTTCAGGCGCTGCCTGCCCGCACTCCGTATTGCCAGCAAATGGCTCAGGGCCAACTTCAAATACGTGAACCAGGATCACGAATTCGACGCTTTCCAAGAACTTAAGCGTATAGATGGGATCGAGATGGCGAGAAACCCCAAATTTAAAGTAGCCCGTACCTCTGTACGTACCCAGCGCTTCTGGCAGGCATATGCGCGTTTTTCCACGGAATTGGCGCGTAAATTCGAGCTGAGCAAGCTACCTCCGCTTACGGCACCGCTTGACGAGGATATTGAGATGCGCGGGTTTTTGCCTCTGAAGGATTTGATGAGAAAGAGTGCAGACACCGCAAGTGACTTGTCTGCAGAGGCAGCGCGACCTGCTCAGGAGGCTCATCCTAATGATTGGCAGTTGATGAGGATTGCGGATTTAATCCGGGACGCAAGAGAGATCGCTAAACTAGAGGTATGTTGGCTGTGTATCCGGTCTTACGGCATTTTTGATCAAGTATCTCTAGAACTCGCCTGTTGCTCTCTATGGATTTGTTTTTTCCGTAAGAGACGATGTCATCGAGCCGCAGCTACCGCCAATGACTCAGGCCGAAGAAAGTAATGTGCCTATCGGCCAGCAGAATCTGTTGACCTCAATCCGCGATACACGTCGTGTCGATAAAGAGCCTGAAGAGGATAACATGACGGAGGCGACTTCGCGGACAGATGATGAGGTCCTTCGTGAAGCTTTCAATTTCTTGAATGCACCTGGACACGATAATGAGGTAGACGATGATGAGGATGAGATTGTTTGGAATCCTAGGTCTGCAGAATCGCATATAATTGTTCGGCCAGTACTGATATCATTTAACAGGGCTCCGACTTCTCCTGTCATCATTTCCTCTCTCCCATCGCCAACATCTCACGCAACTCCACTAACAAATACAAAGCCGTTACTCAGCCCTGCTTTAAAAAACTCTCCCACTCATGCCAAGAACTTATCGCCGTTCATGACGCCTAGCATTGTTCCCACTACTCTTGTTCCAACAACTGCCCAGGACCTCCTGAACGACGTCATCAGTGGTCGGTCAACTTTGAATCATTTGGGAGGTACAGCAACGCAACCAGCGCTACTGTTTGGATCTGACCTCTCCCGTGCACCAAGTCACAGTATTTGGTCCGCTTCGCACGACGAAAAATCTCTCAAGTTTACAAGCCAACCCAACCAGACCTACCACCAGGCTAAAGTATCTCATGCTTCCGGTTCCTTGGACGCGTCTCAATCACCCGTCTGGTCTTCTACATATCCCAGCGCGACTCAGACGACCCAGAACTCACAGCCACATCTTATTGGGGCTCTTCCACCCGGTCCTTACCCACAACAATCTATAGTGAACAGCACTCACCAACGTGTCCCCTCAGCGTCCGTTGGCGGTTCACAATCTACCCAATACCTCTCGAGCCAACAATTTAGTGGCCTTCATGATCCTTTTGCTTATCCCCAGCTCGCGACTCAGCAGCCCATACAGCGCCCGGGAGCCCTTGGGCTTGGGCTTGGCAATCCAAATTACCTCAACGCACAACTCCAAAGCGCTAATCCCAACATGTACTATCAGACTGGGCCTCCACCTTCTGTTGCGAGGCATGCCCAGCACCCCTCTCTCCATGACCCGCGCCAGCTTGCGCAGCAGTACTTCGGCCAGTCGTCGGCGTCAGCATCTTCCCAGCTGTGGGGTAACGTGGGGTAACAGATAATTGGGAAGAACCAATTGGTTTTATATGTTCAATCTCCGGTTCACGCACGACCTACACGGCATGCCTGTTCCTAGGGTATCCATCTCTCGTTCAGTCCTTCTTAGAAGCACTCTGCTCTTGTATCGCCGTTGAGTATCGAATTTCAGTCCTAGAAGACGGATTTGATTGACGTGGATCTGCGGTCGTATTACCTTGTATCGGTAGCAGACGACATCACTTCAACACGGTAACCAACGGTGACCGGCGGATAGTTGCTTTTCCATGGACCAATTTGGATGTTTCTGTCGCTGTAGTCGACAATAGGTATAAGTTACGCCTCTCCATTGTTTGGCTCATAGCGTCCGTACTTTTCCTTTGTCGAGTATTTTTCCTATGTTTCCCACCCTGATCGCTCGAGTTTACTTTCAATATAGCTAGTCCGGTACAGAGATTTACATGGACTGCGTGGTAGTCAGATTCTATGGTACAGACATCCATCACACGTTATGAATCGTTTCTTTGCAGTGCTACTTCGGCGGGTCGTAAGGTGACAACTTCAACTTCCTTCGCAGTCATATGTAGCTGGTCATCAACTCTCTGCGGCCACTTCCCATGGTTTCTTCCGTAGTGGAGCACTAGATTGACTCGGAGGCGCTTCCTACATAGGACATGGTTGAATATCTCCGCTATCAGAAACAGAAAGTACTAACGTTAAAGCGTTCTGGTATAACTTTGTTATTGGGAATCTGATCGACATTGCCGGATTCGATGAGCTCTTGTAGCTCGGCAAATGTAAGAATACGCGCTTCGTCGCTGGTGGTGGAAGCTGTTGTCTCGCCTTCGGCGCGTTGATTTTCCGATTCCGAATGTTGCTCCGGTTTCTTTAAAGTTTCATACATGCGTACCTCCTCTACCGAGAGTGTATTTCCAGTCGCACTTTCCAAAAATTCAGCATAAGAGTTAAAGAAATGGTACAATGAAATGAAGATTCACCGATTGAAGTAGAAGACGCGAATACGGCGTAAACCCTCCTCCTTTTCTTTGATAGTCAAGTTGTCCGCAATCGCTCCCCCGGCAACCAGGCTCTCCAGACCTTGCTTGACAAGATCGCGTCCATCAGAAACATTTTTGGCATCAAATTAACATCTTGCGCACCTTGTAAGTTTCATCTGACGCGAAAGGGTAGGCAATGTAGCTCTGCAGAGCGGATGAATAAGAGGCTGGGTTTTCTTCAGCCTGTCCCGACATGACTGTCACCGTAAAGTGGGTTTTGTGAAATTGTCGGACTCCGGATATCATTCCTTCGTTCTTGCCCGCAGTCAAATCTTTTCAAAACCCATAAAAGTTGTATCATGATATGGCAGTTGCGCTGTGCCGCAGTCTCGGAGGGCGTGTCACTACGTGTCAATGATGGATAAGTAAAGATATAAAAAAGTGGTAGAAAAGCCTCTTCTAACACCATCGCAAACTTATAATGGACGATTTCTCTACCCCCGCCAATGCTCCTGCCAGCCAAACCTTATCCCGCATTTTTCATTCTCTTCAGTATGGACTGACGTTGGTACATCAGTATCCCGTAACATCATCGGTTCTGACATTCTCCTCTTCACTTCGAAGCACCATACACCCAGTTATCATGAAAATGTACCACAAAGTCAAGGCGCATGTCACACGAGTGAGTGTTGCAAATGATGCCACTAGTAAAGGAGCTACTAATATTTTGTATAGTCTGCCCCCGTTATTGTTTCTCTGTTTTTCTTATTTCTGATCCTTGCAATAGTGTAAGCCTTGCATGTCCCATGACTCGGTGTCTAGATGGTAAAAATTCTGTAGTATGTTCAGTTTTCTGGCTTATCTCCTCGTCCTCCTGTCTGTGGTCTTTGCACTCATCCTGCTGTCCGTGTCTCTGGCCCTCAAATTGGGTATGCGCAACCTTCATTTCTGTCTTGCTGGGGCTCATAGCAGTACCAGTTGCAGCCATTGTCGTCGTTATCGTTTTCAGTGTTGCAGTACGCACAATCTTTAGATTCGGGGGTCCAATGTACCGAGAAGGCGGCACATCTCACGTTCAAGATCACAAGACATCTGCCGAGGAAATCATCACAAGTCTTAAACCTATGGCTGACGAGACGCTGAAGGTGCTGCACCGTGACTACGAGCAGCTCCGTGTGGCGTTTCCTTCGCTCATCTTACAAAGTGGATCGTCAGTTCGCACTCTATTCCTTGACATTATTACTCCGCCGCCGCCAGGAGCCCCACCGTATCTTTCCTGGTGGCCCTTCCTGACTCAAGTAATGCATGCGATTATCGAGATAGACTTGACTGCGCTTGGGGCGATATTCGGCATATCAGGTGTCATAATAACGTCTGTCTCGTCCATTTCTGGGTCTATTCTAGGCCTAACGGATACACCACGTGACATCCATTCCGTCGCTCCAGCTGAGCCCTCTGGGACCTCAACTTCTGTCTCCTTTTGACCTAGCTTGCCCTCAAGAGATATAAGTATGCGTTAAGGGGTATATGTACAATATATCAATTCAACAAGAATCGTTCGGTCCGTGGTCAAATTAACTTGCATGCGTGACTGGTAAACACAATTATCCTCGTGCGATTGCGAGGGCCATTGCTATGCCAATAGGCCTGGTTTTTTTCAAAATGGCATGAGACCAGCGCCACAGCCAAATGTAGTTTGTGATGGTAAATAAGCAAGATACAAGTATCTCCATCAGTTGACACACGAATTTGATAGAATATTTGTTCCGCTAATCTTGCTGGGTCTGCATCTCCACATCCTCCAAACTATGTGTTGCCTCTCGGTCACCAAAGAGAGGCGGTGAAAGCGACAACATCGACACTGTCGGGTCAGCAGCAAGCGGGACACCTGTTTTCTCCACGGCCTCGGGATGCAACATCGCGAAAAGCTTCTTATTATGATCTTCTACACTATCCTGTCAACACAAGTCAGCATTGTCCAGAATGCAAAGAACCTGAGACCGACAGCAATTGACCTCGGCCATGCCACAGGCGCTAGCATTTCCTCTTCAGATAGATGCCGGCTATATAGGAGAAGGTATGGCCCTGCACCGAGGTGAAGGCCTGTTGGATCTGTAAGAGCTGTTTCCTCCGGGACCTTGGACACGCATGATGAGAAAAATCAGAGAATGGGAATTATTACGAGAGTGTGTAAGCTGTACCTCTGTAACCAGACGATCCACGGTTTTCCACCAAACGCCGTGGGCATCTCGGATGTAAGAATATATCTGTTTACGACCAGGCAGACCTGTATGCATGAAAACGGCACGGAGATCATACTGGTAGAGTTAGATCAGAAACGAAATAATCTGCACGCATCGAAAACGGACTAGATGCTTCTGGAGCTCTGGGATTTCGTAGACAGCTGCCAGATCAGCTTGTAGCTTTTCAACTGAGACATCAATTTCTGCCATGCAACATTTAGCACAAGAATTGACTCAGAAAGGCTTCGCTGACCTTGAACAGTAGGAACGATAAAGTTTAAAAGTCTCCTCAGCTTCTCGGCTGTTCGATTGACAGACTCTTCTCGTCCTGGTTCATCCTTGCGAGCTACTTCCTCAAAGTAATGTAGAGATGCGCGCAAATCGGTAAGTACATCTCTGCCTTGCTGGGAAGACATACACTCAGAAACCTGAGTGGTCATATCAAGTTAAAAAACGGTACTTACGTCACCCCGGGTAAGGAGCTCCTTTTTCTTTGTCAACTCGTTAATATCTTCACAAATCTTCCGTTCTTGCGTTTTCTTCTCCTCGACAAGCAGTAAATTGTCGAGAATGAATCTATCAAGGTAGAATTGCTTAGGGAACACGAAAGGCTCGACTGTCTTTCCCTGTCCGGATTGGATGGGTCTGAGATGGAAAGCCACTACCTCTGAAGGGTGGACAATGACGTCACTGGTGGCAATACGAGTGACTTCGTTGTATGCATATAAATTACTGTTCAAGCGAGATATGAGATCGTTGGGCGTAGCGAAATCGCCGGTGCATATTTCAACGACACAACCAGTTTGTTCTGTGTTCTGATGGACTTTGAATGAGCGACCTCGGGATTCGACCTTGGTGTAGGAGAACTGTAATAAATGGATACTGGGAAATCAAATGACTGTAAGCGATACTCCAGACACCTATGACGATGATTCCTCACGGAGGCTTAAACTGAGTGTCAATGACTTCTGCAAAATACTTGATAAATTCTACACATAAAGATCAGAAAAAGCTGTGTTCGGAGAATTATTTGTCTAGATGTTACCTGCACTTCCAGAGCCAAGTGACACATGAGTTCCATCCCAAGGGAGTGGCTTCATATATGGCAATACGTCTTTATCGAGGATGGCAGAAAGCTGAGCAAGATCAAGGTTCACAAATAATTCCACCAGCTCGGGATATCGAAGAGGGCGAGGTGGACTTTCTAACTATGATATGAGTGTTAAAGATGTCGCTAGAGTCTTCACTTACCATTGACGGCTTCTAAGAGCGTTGCGATGTTGCGACGAATTTGTGGTATTTGTGCAAAAGCTTGGATGATCTTAGATTTTTGATTGGTGAATACGAGGTAGACCGAATCGCGTTGCGCACCAGTGCAGCATATGCTATTTCTGAAGCATCCGTGCGCAGGGCGATGGGCCTTTGAAAACCGGAAGACTAAGTCAAAAGAATGACAAGACCTAAAAAGATACTAACCTGCCACCTTCTCTCACAGACTCATCAGCAGGAAGTATCTCGAGCTCCTCTGACGAGCCAAAGTCAGCTAAACTTGCTTGTATGGCCTCATTCATGGCACGGTCATCATGACTGGTATCGGCCTTGGCCTGTCAAACGTTCAACAGGATATTCGACGCCTAGTGGATGGAACTTCACATTTGTCGTTACCAATTGCCACGATGGATCAGGTACCCGTTCAGATGGACCAAATTTAATGTCACTCTGGGCTTGACTGAGTTTCAAGGTCCGGTCGTTGTCGTCACCAGTGAGGTCTATGACGTTCGAGGACGAAGATTGAGCAATAGTATGTGTAGCCTCTGTGAACGGGTCAATATAATTAGGGTCTTGGCTACTTTCAATCGGTGGCCACAAAGTAGGTGACACGTCTCCTTGATCGCCTGAGAGCATAGCATCTACAGCCTTCTCGACGTTGCCCTTGTATTTTCGTAACACACGACGCGCTTGATCGTTGTCCACGCGCATCATTCCAGCGAGCATGCCGACCGACTCCTCCTCCTGGGCCTGTTCCGGGGTCATCTTGGTCGAGAAGACTCCAAACGTTTAGCTTGAAGAAAAGCCTTCAAAAGTGCACGGTAGGGAGGATTGAGGATGCAACACAAAAGAGATGATCAACTAGACCCTGAATTTCTGATTCTCACGAGCCGCTAAGATAAGATTTGAAACCCATTTGACAGAAGCATCTACATCTGAGATTCACAGTTTCTGTCAATATCTACTAACTATTTGCTAAGCCTTGACCCACGTCTTTTCTGCCTCCATCAAAGATTCAACAGTGTCAATGAGTGTCTCAGTCCAGTCACGATATTTCTCCATATTCAAAATCCGTCTCGCACGAGAAGCATCAATGGTCGTAGGGGGACCAGGGAAAGAGATAACAGGTGCGTCAACAGCTGGGATGCGTTCCTTCAATTCAGGGCGCGTGTTGTGCAAATATTCAATGGCATTGTTCCAGACCAAAGAACCTCCGCAGATAAGGAATCGCTTGTCCTCCACATCGGAAGTAGCTTTGGGTATGTTCAAAGCGGCAACATGAGCTCGAGCAACGTCGCGAACGTGACAAAACAAGGGCGGAAGAGGCGGTGGTACAATGCCAGTGAGCAGCGCATAGATGTGCTGGTTCGAGCCTAATGCGCTTTGTGCTACTGGAAGCGGAAAGCCGGGGACATAAGGCCCAAATATGAAGGGAGGAATAACTGGCAGAGAATCGCTTTTAGTAGTGGACTCAGAACTTCTAGGCGAGCTTACTGATGGACAAGTCCAAGGAAGGCTCGTTTGCCGCAAATTTCCAAGCGGCCCGTTCCCCGAGAATCTTCGCGGCAGAGTAAATCCACATCGGATTATCAGCATGTTTTCCAGACAAAAATTCTTCTTCAGTTGCGTGGCCCCAGTCTGTAACAGTCCGTCAGTACGGTAACACAATCGTCTCGACTTTGTTGCCAACCTTTTTCTGTGCTGACAAGGCCTTCGAAGGCTTGCTCCATGGTAGCTTAACGGTACAACTCAGACTCGAATGCGATTAAACCACTGGGTATACATACGATCGATAGTGGCACCCCAGCTGCCTGTGATCACAACTTTGCTGATACCAGTTTTGACAGCCTGTCGAAGAATATTGACATAACCTTCAATAGCGATCTTCAAAGGAGCCACGTTTCAAGCCCATTCCAAAGACACCAGGAATAATGACACTCACATTCAAGTTTTCTTTGAGGTCCGATCCACCGAACGGCAAAGGAACGGCAACATGAATAATGGCATCGACTCCTGTAAAGAAGGTTACTAGAACGTACGTGCATGTATTGACAGTAGATTCTACCTCCCAAAACATCCGTGAGGTCTGCTGTTGCTATGTCGTCAACTTGCACAACTTCCAGACGAGGGAATTTGTGGCTAACAGCTGCCTTGAAGCTCTCTATTTTAGCTCCTCGGAGCGTGCTAATTTATATAGACATCGATAAATGATGAAAACAAAGCTATCGTAGAACTGACCCTCGAACTTGATAGCCTGCTTTCATGAGCTCAGCAGTGACATTTGAGCCAATGAATCCGTTGACACCGCTAACCTATCGTCGAATGAGAAGGGAAACGAGTGCAAAAGGAATTATGTGATGTACCAGAACACGAGGCATTCTAAGATGAAGTAGAGTTGTGTTCAACTGCGTTGATTTCGACAATGTAACTCAGACCACACATATTTATGGGCGGCCATAGCTGTGACAACACAATACGGCTGATTTGAGTGCGTAGTCGCCGGACCCGGAAGTCTTCTGCCGTACTACGGGAAAACAAAAGATTGCAGTTGCAAAGCAACCGCAGTCAACCGCAGTCAAGTCGGCAGCTTGCAATCACAAGATCATCTGATACTAGTCCACGATGTAAGCTTCTCTCTCGCTGTAGTACTGATTGGTCAACCCGGAGTCGTAAGAAATGCCCCAATAAGTACTGTAAATTGGTAGGATCAACCTGACGGAATCGGTGATAAACCACGAAGAGCAATAACTTGTGATGAGGCAAGTGACGGCCAATGATGATAAAATTAGATATCAGATCAAATAATCATACATGATTTGATTTGCTATCCTTGACTCTCGACAGCATTGCTTTTGTGTTTCGGAGTGAACGTCCAAGACTCCGGAGCAGGGCCCAGAAACATTTCTGAAATCTTGATCCAATCACTGCTATTGCCACTAGCCAAAAGAGTTTCTGCATAAGACGTAAGCCCATCAGGAGATTGAACAATCTTAAAGGTGTACCTACCCAGCTCATTACGTCCTCGGAAAGCTGGTGCACGATCGTTGATACGAGCGGGAAGGTGTTCGAGAAGACCGATTGGTATATATCGGTACTGGAACGAAAGAGCTTCACAGAGATATCGTCGTGTCGTGTTCACTCCGGCGGTATCAGAACCGAAGTGGCTGGGGGAAAGCATCAGAAGGCGGTCCTAGGCGCAAGTGGCGAACGTACTTTATTCCGTACTCGGCATACTGGAAAGGTGAGCGCAACCCTTCATCGAGAATTCAATGAACGCTCACCGTTCTGACGAGATCCAGGCGTTCACGTGCGCTAATGTCCCACTCGCGCCGCTCCTTGACTTCGGTGAACAACCAAGGTTTGATCAACGCTCCACGCCCAAGCATGACACCATCAACACCGGCTTTTTCGACATTGTACCAATAATCCTGAGACGAGTAACAATCACCTCCACCAAAGATGGGAATCGGAGGCACTATAACAGTATCAATAGCAGCTCGTTCGACATCAAAATGGAACAAAATCGCAGACGTACGATCCTCTTCAGCCTCCCGCGCGCGAACCGCCTCAACGCATTCCTTGATGTAGTCCCAATCCGCCAGGCGGGTGTAGCGCTGTTGTCGAGACCGACCATGGAGCTGCAGCACGTGTAGCACTGATCGGGGGTAAGATTAGTTATCACTCACTGTGATACAACTAGTACCCCATTCGACAGCAGCCTTGGACATCGTTTTATGTGCCGTATTCTTTCCGTCCTTAACGCCTGTCCTGAGTTTCACCGTGACTGGAACATCGCCAAGAGCCTTGTTCATGCCGATGAGAATCTTTCCGAGCTTCCCAGGGGTATCGAGAACTGCGGGATCTAATGAATAATCAACGCACAGGAAGAATGTTCTGGGCCACCCACGAGCAGAGCCGCTTCCCGACTTGAACACCAGATCTATAGGGCAACCGCAGTTAAGATCAACAAAGTCAATATTGCCAGCAAATTCCTTGGCAATCACTTCTGCTGTAGGAACGAGCGTGGATGGTTTATTCCCCGCGACCTGAACTCCAAAAATCTTTTCAGAAGGGTGACGTCTTACAAGCGACCACTCCTCCTTTGAACCTGCGAGAAATGAGTTTGCAAGACCCACTGTTGAAAGCTGTCAGCAAGGTTCGTGCATTTAGGACAGCTTGTGGTAGCCACACTTACTTTCGCCACAGGTTATATCAGCACCATACTTAACGCAGAGTTGTCGGAACGGCTACGAACAGAATCAAGATGTATGCATTGTCGAAGGATCGCTATATACCAAGTTTCCAACAGTCGTGAGAGGAGCGAGATCTGTGACGTAACAGCTTGTCAGATGATTCTTTCACCCCAAAGTTCGAGTCTACCCACATGTTTTGCCAGACCAGTGTAGCCTTTTCTTTTCCGCGAATCGAACAGGTACATCCGGAGTGTCTGACGTAGATGCCAATGATGACCCTCCGGTACGATTCTCAATCAGTTCTTCAGCTGCTGATGCAGGTACTTTAGCGGGCTTTTCTGAAGCCGTAGTATCGATATCCATGTCCTGTTCAGGCTCGGCAAGAACCACGGCTCCACCATTTATTTTTGGATTTGGATTTGTTTCCGCGTCGTTTTGCTGTATTTCTCGTAGATATGCGTCGGAAATAGGGAAGGGGTACTGAGAATGAAGCAGTCTGTTTCGTCAAAGCTTTGAAAGAAGAATCCGACATGTTGTACCTTTTTGGAACGCAGTTGCTTTTGGACATCTCCCCCTACAAAGTTGAGCTCTTGTGAGGATACAGCCGTTCTCGCCTTCTTCTCCTCATCCTTGAACAAAGTCAAGTTTCCACTTGCATCCGTCTGAATATGTCCCCCGAGGAACCGGCATTTGAAGCCGTATCTGTATATTATAAGTCAATTCTCACTTGGATGTCGGTAAGGGTTTGGACGTACCTACACTCTCCTGTCTCTGCAAATATGGGGCATAACGTGTTCAAATCGATGGATGGGTGTTCTGGAAGAGGTTTGGCGACTTTTGCGAAGTTTGGTATGACATGTAGGGCATCCGCTATCTCAGTAGTGTCAGGAATGCGAATATCCTGCTGTTTTGCGGCAAGATATGCTGAAATGTCATGTGAAAATTTGCATCTATATGATCAAATGTACAGTCAGGTCACTTATCGTTGAAGGACAGCATCAACGTTGGCTATTAAAACGCACTGCTCTGCACCATATTCACAATTTGCGCCGTTCGCGATTCTCCAGCATAAGTCCAACTCATCTCTTACTTTACCAAACCTACGGCCCTTGTTTGCTCCACGTTGAGCCTTCTTCTGTTCCTTGGTTAACTTCCCCCGCGTCGGACCCGATCTGGAATCACGACTGACATCATCATCGCGAGCACCGCCATGTCTATCACTGCGAACGGGTTTCGTTGTTCCTTCAGCTGCATCGTCGTCCGGCACATTCACGACATTGTTCACGGGAAGAAGATATCTTGAGCAATCTCTGAGATGTCTCCATGGTGCAACAGATAATTTTCACGCACTCTGCCCTAACAGGCGCTGTTCCAGGAGGATGATTCATCCTGTAGAAATTCTGCTGAGCGCTGAGTATACGGACTAGCAGCACCTGCAAAAGTAAAAATTCTGATTTGTTTGACGATCTAATCTCATCTTATCATGGTTACATAAGGCCCAAGTGGTGTCCATGCATAGTCCCCATAACATACCGCTGGACTTTTGTAAGTTTCAGGACCCACTTTGAGCGGCTGTACCCATCAGTCACATGTGCGAATACGAGTATAGGCCTGTAATTCCGTTCATATATGCAACCCAATCATCTAGATTCCTATATATACGCGGCAAAGTTTATACCTCAACAATCACTTGGAAGTCAAGGAATGATAAACTATATGGATCGTACTTCAATTGTAACAGATATATCATATATGATAGCCAACGGATTTGAGTATCTTCGCCGGCCTAATCTAATGCCATTTACTCGTACTTGGTGTTCACTCTATACTTGTCAGCAGGGCGGCGGAGGGCCCTGCCCTTCCTGTCTCTATAGAAGAGGACGTCGCCTGGACTCACGATCAGCGATTGGCAAATTTCCCAGCGCTAGAAGTTGAAATACCTTCATCTTCGACAAATTGACATTTATTGTAGTTGTTCCAGAGGGCAACGAACGCAGGCACATCAGAAGAGGCATAGTAGTCACCAATGAAGGCCTTCAAGTGCTCTGTCGCCTCGGGTCCGTGGTCTAGGGTGCAAAGAGTTAGTTTGACAGTCTTCGCTTTAGAGGATCCTACAAACAGAAGGGCATTTTGGGGAAGAACTAAGCCAAAGTCAGCAAACTTTTGTTTTGACATCATACAGAAGTACAACTTACGTGATGAATAACGTGGAAATGTGCGACATCATGCAGGAAAAAACGTCCCTGCCAGCCCAAGATAGGACGGTCAACGGTAGCAGCGGCGCCACGCTGGAAGTTCCATTCTTTGCCACGATAGTGAGGTAGCATGGGATCAGTGTGGTGGAGATAAGTGATCATGATGACTGTGGATCGTATTCAGATGATGCAATGAATCTTCAATTTAAGACATACACCAGTGGGAGACCTCAAGCCACGGAATGCCGTAGTACTTGATGACCTCGGAGACACCCCAGACTGAGCTCGAGTAGCTGACAGCCCAAAGCATGAAGGCAATTCCGATGTTTGAGAGAATGACCACATTGCGCTGAGCCTTTGTGAACAGAATAGAGTTCGCTGATGCAGATTGTCGCTTTCAATTCGTACGAAAAATAAGACGATGCTACGCACGATCAAAGTGATTAGTCCACTTGGGATAAGTCTTCTGGCCGGAGACGTTAAACACTGATGCTAAGATTAGGAGCGCGGTAGGATATTCGAGCGAATAACTTACAGAGATAGGCTGGAAAGGCGAGGACCTGTTGACGGATGAGCATATAAAGAGTGTAGATAGGGGTGTCGCCCAGAATTTCGTCGTAATCAAGTTCAGGGTGGCCCTCCTTCTTGAGACCGAGATCAGAGCGCGTCTTAGGAACATAGACTTCATCACGTTCCATAGACGCGTGATTGCTGTGGTGTCGGTGGTGAGAGATCTTCCAGCTGAAGTAGGGAGTCCAGAGGAAAGTGTGAGTGATCTAACAAACCTGATTCAGTAAAGATCACCAATTAATAACTCCTGCATTTTCAACTTACGAAGCCAATGACATCGTTGACAATCTTGTGGTCAGAGAAAGCGCCATGGCCGCACTATGTCTTCTGTCAGCGAAGTGCGAGAATTGCCTTACACAGATAAGTACCTCATGACCAATAACCCAGATACCAGTGAAAATCAGACCCTGGAACCACCAGCTGTATACCAGTTGAATAGAAGAATCTCTGATTTGCAAGAATGTAGTAGTCTTACTAGACACACCACGCAGTCCAGCGCGCTACCTCAGCACCGAGCGGGGTGAGAAGTTCGGCAATGTGAACCTGCTTGAAGAAGGGATCGATGTATGTTGCCAAAGACCAAGCAGCCGCGGCCAAAAGAAGATCACGAGCGAGATACATTGAGCCTCTAACAGTATCGCGAACAAAGAGATGGGAAGGGATCGCGTCGCGGATTTCTTTGAGAGACCTTGAGACGGCATTAGGGACTCTGATGAGGAAGCACGATCGAGTCGAGCATACCATGGCATGGGGGTATAGACAGGGAGAGCATCTTCGTTATAATTCTCGACGTGACTGGAGGAGCCCATGTCTATGTTGACAGGGTAAGGAAAAGCAAAGCTTGCAGGCAAATTGTTGAATGTCCATCGTATTTATGGTTGGGCGCGATTACTCCGAACCACCTTCTGGACCAACTTTGCTAGCACTAAGGCCATACCGTAATTGCTGACTTGAGAGACTCAGGTGAGCTCCAGGTACAAGAGCTCACACTTCGTGTTCCATGATACCTAGATGTATGTCAGGTTGACCATTCGGAGCTGTCGAGGTGAAAGATGCCAGAGGAAAGACCCCGCACACTGCTGATGGTCGAATTGTCAAGTGATGGGCAATTTCCATATCCTGGAGTGTACAGATTGGACCAACGAAAACTAGAAATGAGATCCTGTTCTTAAAATGATTTGTTGAAGTAACAACCTCGACTACCTTCAGCCATTGCATAGCCAGAGACTCGTATCTATTCGGTTGTCCTTGTGGATCCACTGGATGACTGCTCTACTCAACACCCGTCGTTATCGGCATGAAACCAGTTATGGTCCGACGTCAATTCATGTTCGCCACGAAGCTGGACCCGCGTCAGCATCCTTGATAGTACAGAGATTAGGATTCAAATCTCGCGAGTGTATCTGCGCTGCTTTGGAAGACGCACATTCTCGATCACTACAAGGGCTCCTCCACCATGCCCTTGCTCGAACCTCAAACCACAGGCTTCAAGGATCCTGTTCTCAGCAGAAATCTAGGGCTCACTCCGCTGGAAATTCTGGAAATATGGCATGTTGTCATCCATGGCATTATCATCCTTGTCTTCTTCGCTCAGAAAGTTCAAGTTGACGAGCCCTGGAAAGTTGATGAGCCCTGGAGAGTTGACGCGGCCTCCGCTGTCCAACCACAATCAAAGAATACCATAGACAGGTCGTCTATTTCTAAAGAAAAAGAGCGCCTGCGATAAGGAATACTGAGGGACACCAGGTAATCGATCGCATGTCGTTCAGTCTGAGCACCCAGCGCTAGCTATTCAATCCTCAATCACTTGACTCTGCCCAGCTTACACCGTCCTATGAACAGCTGTTCTCCCTATGGTCACGCTTTACTTGATAATAATCCTTGACCCAGGTTCCTCAAATCTCTACGGTAAACTTAGTGGATGACTTTGAAGTTTGGATTCCACGTATCCCTTCTATGTGAAGGTGGGTCTGCATCCTGAAAGTCAATAGAAGTGTGTCAGATCAATTTATCTAATACTCTACTTCCCACTACACATCACGTCGGCTACAGCTGATCTAACCGAAGTTCTTCCTGCTTCTTCAATGGTCCGATGGACGTCTATCAACCGGGGTCCTGTTGATGATCATCATGTTTTACCTGGTCACTCTTCTATGTTCTTTTCGCGCACTGGAAATTTGCATGATCCCTCAGATTCGAACCATAGGACAAACTCGAGTTGTTCAAAATTCGGGATGGTGAGCAACCAAAAAGCAATTATAAACCGCCGTATATGTAGATAATATCCCCGCATCATATCAGTGTTGGGATTACAGATGCCAGTAGAGTACAACAACCTCATTCAACTTACTAGATGCCATCATCTTGTCTCACGTGATAGCAGTATTACTTGGACATGGTATGTATAGACCAGCACTCCTAAGTATATCTACTAAATACCAGTTCTTTCTCTCGGACTTGGTCTGTTCTTCCCTGTGTGCAATCTGCTGCAACAGGTTCAGAACCTCAGCCCACAGACTCATACACTGAATGTCCAATTGCTCAAATCTTGCTCTGTTCTCGAATGTCACAGCAAAACAGCTCAAGGAGAATTTACTTCCCATCATTATTGTAATGGTAGACTACTGAATAGGTAGTGTATGGTCACACCAGTTTAGAGTATTAGTGAAGGAACTGGTTTAAGTCCTCTTTTTGCTAAGACTGTTCTACTCTATCTTGAACCCCTTTTATATCTACTGGTAGCAGACTGCTGCCATGGATTTCTTTCAATGCAGGATCGAGCTGGCCTACTACTAATGTGCCTGCATTACCTGTGACCTGGGGTTTGATATTGCTGAGGAGGGTATGGTGGTTCTGGCAGGCTGTGCCATGGTGCTCCCCACTGGTGGTCAGGTGGTGGACATCCAGCATTGCTTTGGCAAGGTCTGGGGGAGTGACAATTGAGAGATTCACTAAGCAGTAGTACTCAAAACTAAAAATCTTCTTGCTGTTCTCTCTTGGCCTTTTTCAATTGCTCTGCAGTAATGTGAGGCAATGATGCAACAATACAAACAAATGACATGTCCCACTAATAAAAATGATAAAGATCTGCATCAGCTAGTGGTCTACCTTCAGTCTGGGCCACCTGCCATAGCTCTGTGACTTCTTATAAGGAGAGCAGGTCATGTGAGGAACCAGTATTGAATTCTTTCAGGCAGCGTTGAATGGACAATGTCAGGATGAGGGTTGAGGGGGGCAGTGGGCCTTCAAGACCAAATTTGTTTGGCCAGTATGTCTGAGTCAGGCTGTGTGGAAGGCTGCTTGTGGGTAGATAAAGCCCCAGATGATTGACAGATGTCTAATTGCAGCAAAGGGGAAGGTTGATTTGATGGCCCTGCACACCCAGCATAGCCATCTGCATGGTTTTAGGGTGAGAGATGATAGAGTCTGATATTAGATTCAAAAACACTATATTGGGCTGGTGCTCTGCATTCCCATGCATGTCCTCACACCTCTGGCAAAGGGGAGTTTTGAATGTGTATTGGAAATCCAACTGAAATACAAAAAAAAGCTAGTGATGCTGTGTCAGGGTCATATTGTCACCAGTTGCAGCAGTGCTGGCTGTCACTCAACCCAAGCACCATCCATGGCTCATATGGACCTCTGTGTGGTTGGAAGAGTGTGGGCTGAGATTAGCTGGATGGGAGTGCCTAGAATGAGGACAGCTGTGCACACTCCCTACTGCTTGTGGCCTTTGCTTGGGTGGATCAGCTCTGACAATGTTGGCATGGTGCAGTGCCGGATAAATGCATTGAAATGCCAAGTGAAATAGTCATTAATATATGATGTAAAAAATTTAACAATTAAACAAGCAAATTTTTCCTATGCATGTGAGCCTTGGTGAAGAAGTTATTACAGAGAGAACTGACAAGAACACACTTGATAAGGCATTGTGTGTCTCCTCACAAGAACAGAATTGTAGTGGAATCTGCCTTGACCTCACTTAAAAAGTATCTCCATGTGTTGTCTGGATAGCAATAGACTGCAATATTTAGGCAAGCAAAGAGCTGCAAATCCAAGAGGTGCCTGTTTTGTTTTTCACAAATGTCAATCAACTCAATGAGCATGTCCATGGCAAATTGTTCTAAACAGCACCTAGCTTTATCAGCTTTCCATACATTCATTGGCTTATCAAATAGCTTGTTTCTGTGGTATCACTATTGATAAATGAACAAAGTGAGGCAAAAGAGTGGAGACCAACATGAATTTATTCAGTGGGGTGAAATTGTAAACATCATTATACCCTATAGAGCCCAGGCCAGTGGTGGCAGTGGTATGGATTATTTTTCCACTAACAGAAATGACCCGGAGCTTCCTGAACTTGTGGACAGAGTGTAAGTAAGGCATAGTGAACCACTGGGGGACAATGGGACCAAGACCCCCATCAATACTCAACCTGGACTGCAGCCTGCATTGCTTCAACAGTACTCATGGATTTTTTATTCAAATCAGGTCAGCCTAAGAAGAACACATAGTAGGAGTAATCACTGTAGCCTCATTTGTATATTCAGCCAGGTGCAAGTGTATTGAAATCCTCAGGATTATCAACAAGAAAAATAGCTGGTGTTTCATATCCATAGCAGTAGGCAACAGCTGCAGCATCAGAAAAGTAGGATATCTTGTTGCCATATATAATGTTCTTAGCTAGATTGGGCCAAATGGCAGTCACCTGGGCCAGGCTGAGCAAAGCTGAGAAAAACAGGTTGAAAGAGTCGGCATTCTAGCCATAGGAATTGTTGGGGCCCCTGCAGTGGTGTGAATAGTGTTAGGGTAGTGGAGTTATATGGACTTACATGAAATCAATGGAAATATTGCCTCAGGCAAGTATCAGATCAGCTCTGTGAAGTGTGGACAAATAAGGGTTGGAAGGAGCGGTGGTGAGAGCATCAAAAAAGTCATCAAAGATCATCAACTTGACATCAAATAAGGTAGTCCACTGCATTAGCTCCAACAATACAGTGATCTGGGTGCGTGCCATGGCAAGAGTTCTAAGGTGATGTGCAAAATCCTTACCCATTTATTGGCCAATACTTCAACATTTTTTTTGCAGAGAAAGTTTTGGATCTTCTTCTGGGATATCTGACCTCCATGGCCATTGGTGATCCATATGTTGTTAGGAAACATGCCTTGGACTTCTAGAGCTAGGTGGGCAGATATGTTGAAGCAATGGTATGAAAGGAATTTGAGGGCTCAGACAAAGTCAGATTGAGCATGGGCATTGGAGACTGTTTCCAGTTGGTGAAGGAAGAATTTGGCCTGGGTCACCCAGTGACTGAGTAAGCTGTCTCTGTATTGTCTAGTCATATTCATGAGAGCTATGGCCAAGGCCCATCAAGTAGTTTCTTCTGTGCTCAAGAGTAGCCTGAGTTGGACAATATTAGGCCAAAAGTTGGCATGGTTCTTTTTTCCCAAATACTCATGCATTGGACATGATGAGGTGCATGCAAGGTGCTGCTTTGTAGAAGCAATGTGCCTTTGCCAGAAACTAGAGTTGCAATGCCAGACTGATACTGTACCTACTGCAATCTGGATGCTCTGAAATTCATAAGTGAGCCTGCCATTCTTTACATGACTGTGGGTGGGTATAGTGGCATGGATACAGGTATGGATGCACTTGTACCAGTCAGAGGCACTCATAATGTCAGTGGTGGTTGAAATGAAAAGCCAAAATTTGATAGTCAACAAACTGTTTGGTCTTTCCTAAAGATGTCCAAAATTTGATTGGTGCCATTGGCACCTATAGAGTACTTGGGATATAGGCAGATGAAGTGGACTGTTTTCATAGGTCATTGGCTTGGTAAACCTTTTACAGAATTTAACATGTGGGCCACCTGCCAGCGCACTGCACTTGACCTAACTCCACCTTGCCTCAACTGATCTGAGTACAGTGATACTAATACTCCATTGCTATGGTTGATATAGGTTTGAGTACTGATCAGGTGCTTCACCTTGAATATTCTACAGGCCAGTGCCTGGAGTGGTAATCCAAATGTTAGTCATGTGCCATAGTCAACTTGTTGATGCACATGATGCTTGTTGTGGCCATGCCAAGTTAGTTGAAATAAGCCTGCATTCCTTGCAAGTGAGTAGTGAGTGTTAAGTTGTCAAGAAGAGAGTACACACTGCAAAGGTAGGATATATCATGTCACCCTGATAGTCAGAGGTTTTGTGATTCCAATCTGTAGTGCAAAAGAAAGGGCCACCTTTGTTACTAAGTACCTTTAGTATTCTTATTCTGCAATTAGGGTTATAATCTGCAGTTATTATTTAGTGTAGCTAACTTAGAATTTGCTTATTATCTAGTGTAGCTAACTAAGATGCTCATGTAAGTGTAGGATAGATGTGATTTTTCAGTGTGGTGCTATATTCTTCAAGAGATTCACCACTCACTGAATCCATTTCATTATATACTGCACCTGAGTGTCATGATATTGATCCATTGCTAAAGTTGGTATAGGTTTAAGTACTGATTAGGTGCTTCACCTTGAACAATCTGGCCAGGCTGTAGCCCAGTGCCTGGGGTGGTAATCCCAATGTAAATCACTTTTAATTAGAAATCTAGTTATGCATAACAAGCAGGTAAGAATACTATATACATATCAATAGATTCAAGCTTTCTTAGCACCTGAGTAGCATATTGAGCTTCAGTGCAAATAAAGAGGAAATTGGTCTGGTTTACCTTTGTGGGCTGCCAAGGGTTCATTGCTATCACTAGATTTGTCATTGGTATCATCATTGTTGGAGTCATTATTGTCTCTAGAGCAATCTTTACTAAATTTACAGAAGAGATTTACATGCTCTGCATGCAGCACAAAGCCTAGTGCAGTTGCACACTTCCAGTTTCTATACACATAGTTGTCAAAAGGATCATCCTTATCTGTAGCAGAGAGTATATAATTAGAATTGCATGTTTGAAAAGCAAGATGTACACCATGATTATCTTGTGGTGTAGAAACCACACAATAAGGGTTTCTGGCCTAGAAAAATGCATGATGTAAGATAGGCTGGACTTTTGTCAGGTTATACAGCTGCCAGGAGGGTCCACTGTCAGGGGACTGTCATTTGTTTCCTTTATTCCGGGCCTCCCACTCATTGTAGGCCCCCCATCTTTTGGTC
>JABFYK010000051.1:9071-20642 GCA_018849495.1 Termitomyces sp. T123_Mx157
CAAGATAGAAACTCATGCTCGTGAGTCTCATTTACTTCGAATCTCACAAAACCTAGTTGTCTAGAAAGCATGCGCAATGTTATAATCAGTCAAGTGGACACATGGGACGCTGAGTAAATCTGCAAGTTCCTGTTTTGAGACTTATGCGACAATATCCTTTCCAAAGTTTTCTGCGCCCTCCCATGCTCCCCAGCATCCGAACTCGTTAGCAAGTCTTCCCATATCCGGCTCCAACGATGTTAGTCGCAAAGGCCCAATTGGCGGTTCATTATATAGTTCATGCAAGACGGTTTCAATGGATGTGGATGTCATGAGCACCAGCCTACCCCGTGTAGGGTGGATAATTTGTTGGATTGTCTTGATTATCTTTCTATTAGTGATCTGTCGCAGTTTCAGTAATTCAGCCGTACAGTCGCTGGGAAATTTGAGCTTACTTCGTTCAAGAAAGGAGGGTCGACAACAACTACATCCATAGCTCCATGTAAAGATTCTGGGAAGATATCTGGCTCGTCCAAGTCGTAGTGGATGAACTTGGTTGGCGCAATAACGCTAAACCGTTTGTCATATTCGAGAAGTCGTGCACCGTCTAGTGGATTAGTATGCTGGAATGCTACGAAAGCAGTTGGACAGCACATGAAGGCTATTTTCGAACTCGGTGTGCAAATTGATCGGATGGATTTGGCGAGTCGGGTGGCATATGAAGTTGAATACCTGTCCAATATTTCAAGACCATCAATATACATATATCACTGGTCTAAAAAGCAAGAGCATCTTGTGCTGGATCATACGTCAAAGAAGCAAGCAACTCACCAGAATTGGCTGAGTTGCCAGTCTTCTCCGAATGCCAGACGATATTCATCTACGCTCATCATTGGAGGATCAGGTTGTTCCGAATCCACGTTCATTTCACGGCTCGCGACGCGTGCGGCAGCCTGTTCAGCTAGGTCATTGAATCGTTTTTCCTCCTCTGCTCTGGATGACAAGAATTCTTGTAGGAGGGCGAGTGTGTCTGAAGATAGAGTTGGTGGAGAGCCTGATGGGCTGGAAGATAAGGATACAGATCGAGGTGATCCTGAGGGGCGTTCCATAGTCATCTAGGTATAATTTAGTTGTTAAACTGAGTGGTTTCTTGATGATATCTAGATTAGATTAGATCGGTGTAAATCCTTCAACAATCTTTCATCTTCACCCGATGGCAAAAGAACGAAACATCGTTGTCCTCATTTCTGGCTCAGGTGTGTTTATGAGGCATACATTTGTCGTAGCTACGAATAACAGAGCATTGATATCCAGGTAGCAATCTGCAAGCCTTGATAGATGCTCAAAATACGCCCTCACTTCCTAACGCACGAATTTCCTTGGTCTTCTCTAATCGGAAGGCTGCGTATGGCTTAACTCGTGCATCAGAAGCAGAACCGTCGATTCCTACATCCTATCTGGCACTTCAACCATACCTCAAGGCTAACGTGGGCAAGACTCGTGCAGACTACGATGCCGAAGTCGCTCGCATTGTGCTGAAGGACAACCCGGACCTTGTAATTCTAGCCGGGTTCATGCACATTTTCGGAGAGGGCTTCCTAGAACGGGCGGATGCCCTGAAACCCCTAGTGGATGGTGAACAACCGCGAAAACCCGTACCAGTCATTAATCTACACCCGGCTCTCCCAGGAGCTTTTGATGGAGCGCATGCGATTGAACGGGCGTACGAAGCGTTTCAGAATGGCGAGATTGAGCGTACGGGGATCATGGTGCATCGGGTGGTGAAGGATGTTGATCGTGGCGAACCATTAATCGTGCGAGAGGTGCCTATCAAGAAGGGTGAACCCATCGAGGTGTTTGAGGAGCGTCTGCACAAGGCGGAGCACGAGATAATTGTGCAAGCAGCAGCAAAAGTGCTTGAGGAGAATAAAGTGCGCTAACTCTCTAATTTTTGTGGGTTAATCTATTGACATGCCATAGTCCTGAAGTATTCGACATGCGAGAAGGATGATCTATACGTGAGTGTCGTAATCTCGATGTACAACTTCTTGGTGATGAAAAAATAATAGTCCTTCATTACCATGAGCCTGGTCTGACTCAAAGGCTGCACGAAGGGCGGACCGGCCCTGCCCAGAATCATCAAGCTCAATCACTGTACGGTGTAAGTTGAAATGGGTATCAAGTAATGAATGGCCGATAGCCTCAGTTAACCTCTATGCCAACATAAAACGTTGAATCAGACCAAAAGTTGTCAAATTGCTGCTCTACTGCGTTCTCTCTTCATTACAAAGGCCAGGTAAGACAGAAATACGAGAAGTGTGGAGGGTATTAGACCAAGAAAGGTAGTATGTATGATAAAGGACAGTAAGGGACAGAGTTCGCAAGGATAGATCAAAGCAAAGACATGCATATATGTGAACGTAAGGACCGGATGGGGACGAGCGTAGAGCAAGGTTAGGTGAGCATATCCCGATGCCCGGGAAAAAGACCGGCACGCGTTCCCAAAACCAAGGAATGGACGAGGAAAAAGACAGAAAATCCCAGACGAAATCCAGATTAACAAGCCACGAACCAATCGAGGTCGAAGCGAGACGTCATTGAATAGGTGCTAAGTACTCCGAGACAGTGAGGGGATTTCGAGTTTAGGTATCCTAGGGCGAGGTGCTTGAGAAGTATACGGGATAAGGAAAGGACCGATTGTCATGGGATATAGAAAGATGCAAGAACTTGGTGAGGTATTTAAGTGAGCGCTTGATATAACAGTACTTGATACACTTTATGCCATGGGGGCGGGTTTGAAAGTCATGATTTCGTCGTACAGGAGCTCCTTGAGTTGCTCGCGACTGATGTCGTCTTTATGTACTGTGAGAGCCGAAAACGTCAGTTGAGATACATTGACAGGAATGAGAAGCACTAACAATCAAATTCGAAGAATTCGGGGTCAAGGGGGGGAGCCACAGGTTCATCATCAGGATCGTGCTGAGATATCAGAGAATCAGTCAAGCAACTAGTAGGGAAAAAACGAAAGTGTCTCACGTAAGCCTCAAGATAGGGATGGGCCAATGCCTGTTCCACCGTGATACGTTTCTTAGGATCAAAAGTCTACACATGCCCTGTGTCAGTCAAATGCTGTCATTGTAAGGTTAACTTGCCAAGGTCTTAGTGAGGAAGTCCACTGCCAAAGGATTGGCATTGGGGAAGACTTGTGAGAACGGGCGACGCTTGCGGAAAGGCAGGGCGCGAATATAATCTCTGGAGCGACGTGTCGAGATCGCATAGAATTCGTCGAGAGTGGGTGTCCCGAGTACATCGAGAATAAGTGTAAGCTGATGGTGGTAATCGCGCCCCGGGAACAATGGTTTAGAAGAAAGCATCTCTGCAAGGATGCATCCTACAGACCAAATGTCGATTGCCTACACATCATGAGAATGGATTGATGAAAAGTCTCAGTGGAATGATAGCTCACTTTTGTATATTGTTTAAAAGTAAGCATGATCTCAGGTGCGCGATACCATCGCGTCGCAACGTACTCGGTCATGAAACCAGTTTCGGTGCCCGAAGGCTCAGCGGTTTTCACTGACCGCGCCAGTCCGAAGTCGCAAACCTTCAAGTCACAATTGGCATTAAGAAGGAGGTTCGAGGGCTTCAGATCACGATGGATCACGTCTGCAGAGTGGAGAGCCTTGATGGCACGCAGAGTTTGGTAGACAAAGTACTGCGCATGATCGTCTGAGAGGTCTTGCGTCCTAATAACGCGGTGCATGTCGGTCTCCATCAGCTCTTGTATCACTATCACATCGAACATCAACGCATCAGCGCATATTCAATTGCTTAAACCTTGATCCACGCACAATAGACCTCTTTGAACTGCTCTATTGAAGGAGGCTTTATGATATCCAGGATAGAGATGATCTACCAAAGACCAAGCAGATTGTCAGATATTACACATGAGAGAGAGTATCATCGGACACACATTCTCGCTAACTCCAGCCTCGCTGAGGAATTTGAGCAGCTTAAGCTCTCGAAGCGTCCGAAGGCAGAACATTGAGTGGTCAAAGGGCGAGATCTTCTTGATGGCGACCTTACGGCCACTAGTTCGATGTATCGCTGAGCATACTATCCCATATGCACCCTCGCCGACGACATCAAGAACCTGATATTGAGTCCCTTGACGAGCAAAAAATTAGCTGGGACAATGTATATGTAATAACTATTCTCACCGACGTTGAATCGTACTTTCCTTGGCTGAGCCTTTGCTGATGGCTGGGTTTGACGTTGAGATTCTGGCATTGGGGACGACAGAAGGAATAAGCTGGTGGTGACAGGATAAAGACGAACAAAAGATGAACAAGAGATGAACAATAATAGCCGCTAATTAGGAAAGATGTAGCTATACGTAATTATCGATAAGTCACAGCAACAATAACAACGCTTTCTTTAAGAAGGTTTTGATGATGACACACTATCCTTTCTTGTTGCCCCAGTCGAGAACACATTGGCAACACGAGCGTTGCCTGGGCATTCCCCATGGCAATGTTTCCTGCCCGTTCGTTGGCAGGTAGATCGGATGTCTTGTGTTGTCTGTGTTCTTATCAATTTGTACTCATGATGGCCAGATAGTCCAGCTTATGGAATTTTGTATAGTCCAAAGAAAGTCCTCGCTTAGTGAATAAGGAACATCGCTTCATTTCCGCTTTATCCCTGCCAGGGAAGCTGCTGTTTTTGTTCTTCCTTAGACTGGTGTTCGAAAGTCCTCATGGGCGAATCGCTCTGAATCGCTTCGGATGGCACTGGGCATGATCATCCGCCGATCAAGAGATACCTATCCTTGTCAATGTGAACCTGTTCAAGCTCTATCATGATTCACGACGAGTATCAGTCTTCTGTTATGAATGAAACGGTATGGTTGTCATCTCCATCTTTAGTAACAAGTATTTATTTCCATCAATCATAGTGTAACGTTTCAACAGCGGACCGGGTAATTCATTCTCGCAACAACTCCGTTCGTATTTGGAATTCGCTTGCGCTTTTGTCGAGTTCTCTTCGATACCATCCCCCTTACTTCGGATGCTCAGAAATTTCTGAAGTATTGGACACTGGCACTTGTCATTCAAACCCTCTTAATGTTGACATCGAATGATAGCTCCGGGCCACGGGTTTGACATCTTCAAGTACCTAGTTTCCATCCTTTTCTTTACGTTGCTGTTTATTTTCGCCGCAAACGGAGTCAGGAGACTTGTGGGTCTGGACATCATAATCCAGTCGACTGATGAAGGTCCTTGACGATCCTTCTGACTGGATATTTTATATGAAGATTGTCTATCGCTTGATATCACAGTTTCTATGGTCAGATGGCGTCCGCTGTTAAGCGACGATTAATATTACAGCGATTGGTGTCCTGAAGGGTGTTCTGCTTCTACACAAGTGAAGTGAACATTTTGCTGGAAGTGATTTGAATTGTCTGTTTTCCGACTATAGACTCCGAAAGATCTTCGGTCGAGCCAGATTGTTCTCTGAATGATGTCCGTGGATTCTGTGTCACTGGAAGGCCTTTTCGAGTTGAGGTTGTTTCTGCTTGCAAAAACATAGCATCAATCCGAGAACCTATCCCTTGAACATGATGCATAATGATGAGACGGGATCGAATAATCCAAAAGGTGCACAGCCCCTTTCTCTTTTTTTGCACTGACTGATGATTTTAAAAAAGGGCTGATAGAATTGATCTCGAAGTTTCATGGATAAATTACCCACGAACATGATGGGTAGTTGCCGCACTAGCAATCTGAATCACGATGGAAACCTCGCGTGCGTTGGAAGAGTCCCTCTTTCACCTGGTGGTGTTGAAACTCTGCAGGACTACATAGTGACTTGTGAAACACCGGGAAAGCTTTCCAAAGATAGGGTCATGTACTGCGATGGCAACGCGCATCCCTCCTTGCATCGGGATAGTATTTGTGTTCACCGACGCATTGTACGGTTGCTTCTGGACCGAACCGAACGTCGAGGACTCGGGTTGCTACATCGAGATACGAAGCTAAGCAATTTAGCCAATACTCGGATGCGAAGGTAAAGCAATCGACTACAGATCTGTTCGGTGCCAGACGATTCTATTGTGAAACCCTGATCCAAACAACAGATATGCAGGATGACCACATGGCTTTTGGAAGCGCATAACAGGGTAAACAGAACGTCTGATGTTGCCTGTACATCCAGGTGACAAAATGATCACGGTATAATGACCCCTGCATAGGGATAATCATCATTTGATTCGCTATCTTTCCACTACATTCACATCTTCAATCACCTTGTTTCATATTTCTGCATTTTTAAGCCCTTGGAAGGTAAGTTCCCTCTTGATGAAACATTGTCGTGCACCGTGACGAAGTCCTCTACCGGTAGAACAAGCGACCGAAGACTGTGAGACAAATGGATCCCGAAGCGTCTAAGTGGCATCGGGTTCCAGCTCTAACAAGGAATTGAGGGATCACAGGAAGGTCCATGTGAAAGAAGAAGCCGGTGGACGTGCCAGTAAGCTCTACTCCAAGTCAGCCTGAAGTCGGCATAACTGGTAGATCAAACTCTAGGGAATGATCGGCCTCCAAAGACGGGCATCAAGAAGGGATGAGTACATCAACCTGGATACTGCCAACTGTTTGCAATGGTTCCGGATCCACGACAACTTCACGAAAATAAGGAAGTTCATCGATGAGATTTGTTCAAGTTAGGGTAGGGTTAGGGGTAGGAAGATTGTGGCGATGCGGCACGTCACGCCGGGCATGTGCTCGAAGTATGTGACGTGTGATCCTCTTTGTCCTCAGCCAGCTCACCATCTCCTCCCTTGGCTGTATTGTAGAAGGAGTAGAGCATTCTTTTTTAGCTTAATGTGAGTCTCAATGTGTTTAGGTCCATCAACTACGCTGATAAATTCTTACAGTGAAACAAGTCCCTAGTAATGGAGCAACAGCAAAAAGCACCCCCTGAAATAAAAAACGCTGCTCAGTTTCTGCGGGGAGCCTTAAAGGCCCGAGTAGGAGCCTTGAATGGAAAGCGCCTTGATTATTTCAAAGGTTTGTTGCGTATACATACGCGTGTCAGATCTATCGAATCATTGTTTGCATAGGCAAATCTGCGATAAAAGCGCTCCTTTCACCCGCATATCAAAAGGTCAAGGACGTACCTCCAGTACAAGACGAAACGCAAGCTCTAGCGGTTCTCTCAGCAGTCAACGCATTCGCCTTCTTCCTCCGAGTGCAGCGTGGCGGCCCGTCAGGCTCTTCGAATTCATCACCGAAAGTCCTCCAAATCATACAAGAACAGAAGTTTGCGGCTGACGAGTATTACGTGTGGTTTTTTGAGGGCTCGCAGTGGACTACGTATGCCGGTGGCATCCTCATGGTGGCGATCATGCTTGCTGGTGTTATGTTCCCTCTGTGGCCACAGATCATGCGGCTCGGCGTGTGGTATTTGAGTAATGTTATGTTAGGCCTCGTTGGTGTCTTTTTGGCCATTGCCCTCGTACGCCTCATCTTCTACGTCATCACGGTCATCCTCGCACCTCCGGGCATTTGGATATTCCCGACACTTTTCGCCGATGTTGGAATTGTATGTTTCTTTTCCTGTTTTTCCCGAACTTAACTTACACGTATATAGGTTGAATCATTTATACCCCTATGGGAGTGGGACATTCCTAAAAAGAAGACAAAGAAAGCCAAAAAAGGTGAAAAGAGCGAGAAGAAGAAGGGCAAGACAGTATCGACCAATGACGGTGGGGCCTTCATTGAGGAGGTGGAGGAGTCGGGAGATTCGCGTCCACAAAGTCGTTCTGCCAGAGTCGAAGATGTGGAGGACGAGGATGCTTAGATTACTGGATGTACATATTTCATCATATTTAGGAGCACTGTTATGCAGTTGAGAGTCATGAAATGTTTCGATGTCTCCGCATTGAATATTCATGCCTTATGTCTTGGGCGGAGAATTAGCCGGAGCCCCGAGCTCCCTCAGAGCTTGCTCTGCATGTTCAACGCCGCTTTGTAACCCAATTGATTTTGATTGTTTTAGACTCAGAGCGAAGAGCCTCTTCGCCTCCGCGTCGTCACCCGCCATCTGAGATAAAACGTTGTACTGGAATGTCTGTGAGACAACATGAGCCACTTACCCGACGTAGGGCTGCAACATTGAAAAGTGCAACTGCAAATGCAAGCTCGCAGGTGGGATTGATATTTGGCAGCTTTTCTTTCGCTTTCATAGTAATCTGCAGACCTTGAAGAGCCCAAGCTTGTGCCTGATGGAGAATTTCTTCGCTGGGTTTGGAGTGATTGCGAATGATGAGTTCAGATAAATTAGCCATCAATTGTGCGCCTGATAGTTATGGAATGTCAAAATGACAGCGTAAACGGGTCCAAAAAAGGTCTAACCTCTGCACTTTTCCTCATCAGTGGAATCCTCGGGCGACGGCGGAACAAGAACAGATATCGCTCGAAGGTAGAGAGGCATAGCAAAACTACATACCCTATTGTTAGCAATATGTCTTGAGTGATCATTGTCGAACGCACTCCACTCTACCCGCCTCTGCATAAAATGCGGCCAAAGCTTCCATCGGAGAAGCAATGTCAGTTTTGGTGGCCCACTCAGGCAGTGAGAGTTCCGATAGCATTGTTCGAGTGCCAGGATTGCGAGATTGCGCGCGTGCAGTCTCAAGCACATGGTTCGCATGGTCTGCTTGTCCTGAACCTTCATTCTGATCGCCAAGCCGGAAGACAGACCTCAAAATTGCTTCTACAGCCCATACAAGATGACTTTCTTCGTCCTCCCTTCTCTGTAACCTGTTAGCCGTTTCTCCGAGCTTGTATGCGATCGCGATCGCTCGCAGTTTCTCGGGCCCACTCAGTTCTTCCATCCCAGCTTGTTGAAGTTGTTTGAAAGATTCCAGATAAATATCATAAGCCCTCTCGTGTTTTCCATCGGCCTCCAAGATGCTTGCAAGCAGGACCGCAATTCCGGAAGTCTTCAAGTATGGCTCATCTTTGAAATCCTCAATTGGAAGAGTCTTCGACTTATCCCACGCGCTAGCTATCATGTGTCAAAGCAGGGAATATATTCCTTCAGGAAATCACGCGAACCTTTGGAGAAATTTTGCACTGAGTTCGAGGTCACCTTTGTCTCTGGCCCTGAGGCCACTGCGAATGTCTGTCCGGAGTTCCGTTGGCCAAAGAGTCACCATCCCATAAATATGATACCTAACAGGGAAGGATGATAAGGAGTTAACGAGAGTTTGAAATGCAAGATACAATAAACATACGCGCCGTATCCAAGTCCGGCCAATAGGAGTACATTGAAGAATGACCATAGCGAGCCGCGAGATGAAGGCGCTGAGAATTCCGAGGTCTCTTTACTATAAAATCTCTGAGTTCTTCGACCCTCCGGTATAGTTCGATGTAGAAAGACTGTTCGTCCACGGGCTGAAACCGCCCCAGCTCGACAAGGGTGAGGTCCTAGTCTTCTTATAGCGGTGTTGACAAGACTGAATGAACTCATAGCGGTATTTTGGAATGTCTGGCTTCAGACGTGAAGATTTAATATTGAATGCTAGTTTCTAAAGCTGTGATCATGTAATCCCATCAATGCGTCATTGGAAGGTTAGTCATGAAGGATTGGTTGGGTGCACAGGCTTTCCATGACCAAAAAACTAGCAGATGTACATGAAATAAGCTAAGAATACAACAGAAATAAGATCGGATTATAAATAAGAAAGAGAGGTATCTGGGATGCCAGTGGTGAACACTGAACGCGAATGTATCGGGGAGATGCAGCGAGTGGTGGGGTATTCTTGCATCGCGATGAAGACGAGTTTCAATTTTCCCGTACGTATGGTGGTGGCGCGTACTCTGGTGGAGGAAAGTAGGATGCGATCAGCTGGGTTTGCAATCTCTCATTCTCCCGCCTGAGGTTGACCACTTCATCTCGTAAACGTTGTGCCTCAGCATCAGTGATGCGCTGTGGCGTCTGGGGTGTTTGGCGTTCGAGAGAACGGTAGATGTAGTTCTCATGTCTGAGATTTTCTACTTCGACCCTTAATCTTTGTAAGTCTGAGCCAGGTGTGTCTGCGGGTCGCTGCTGTGCTCGGGTACATCTAAGTCGTTCGCTGTCCTGCCTCATGCTGTCCAGCAAATTTTGGGCAGCGTCGTCATTGGCAAGGGAAACGGAGAGGACGGGTTGTCTACCTTCCACCCGCCGTAATATCATTTCGTCCATTTGCTGGTTCTCCAACTCAAGTTGTTGCATGAGAGGATCCTGAGGACCATGATTGGCTGGGAAATATTCACGTTTGTTATGGATATAGGATAAAAGCATAGCTATACTCACATAGATCGATAACGCCCCCTGTTGTACGGGGAGACGACCACTTTTCTGTCTGAATGCGGCGTACAGAGGCTGACCGGTGTCCATTTCGTCGTATAGTCCCTTGTTCTTGAGCTCGCGAAAGAATCAGTTCGTTCAACAACAGATTGTCAGACTCCAGTGAAGACTGTCTGTCGTCTTCTTCAAGCTTGGTGGGAACTGGAACTGGGCAGGCCACACTCTAATCAGTACGCGCCTATCAAACAGGAAGAAGCAACGTACGGTAATTGTATTCGCTGGAGTTCACTTGTTTAAACCACCTCATGTGGATGAGTAACAGAGAAAACGAGAAATTTCGTCGTGGAGTAGATGTGGGGTATGACGGATCCTCGGTGAGAGACAAGACATATGTATACAGAATCTCATCACAGGTCTCAGATCTGAGATCTGATCAAGCCTCCGATAACCGGCTACCGTGGCCGACGAGACGTCAACCCCTCGCAATATGGTTGGGCTGGTTGATTGCTGCTAGTGTCCGGCAAATACATACGGGCTTCATGCCATATGGCGAGGAAAAATCTTCTGGAAGGTTCATAGGGGAAAATCCTTTGTTCCTGGGCTTGCGACTAGACGGCATTTGGTTTTGAATCGAACAGATTACAATAGCCGGGTCGAAGCTATTATGAATGGGTTGAACTCTACTGCCTGCCTATCCTCCGAGATATCGTTTGGGAATGACAGTTTGCACATAAAAACTTTCCCCGATTGAGTCGCGTCGAAAGGAACGATTATATTTGACACAGCTGCAGGTTTGTTGTCTATATATGAATAACTCGAAAGTCCTCCAGTCACCTGTTGGCCATTCAAACGAGAAGTTGCATGGATCTCCTAGAGATATGATAAGCTTATGCACGGCATACCCATCAAGTAACGAAGCAGCCAACTTATAAAAAGGTCGAAAAATCGTTGCCCACATAGTATTACCATGCATCGATCGGGCTGGCATTGTTGGAAAACCTTCACATGATTGAGATAATTGATCAGCTGCCTATAGAAAGTGATCCCAGTGCCTGGATCTTGATTTAACAATGATAGAGGAACAAGAAGAGAAGAGAAACCGGGCGGTATGTCGAGATTTCTGGGGCACAATTGATACGATGTATATACCTAAAGTCAAGCAGCGTTCAGGTCATCCCTCGAATACGGCGGATCATGCTCAAATGACCCTTTCCCCCTCCCTTCACCAACTATGAC
>JABFYK010000051.1:21459-44465 GCA_018849495.1 Termitomyces sp. T123_Mx157
ACCATGAGTTCAGACCCTTGCACTCATCATGGGCCGAATATACCACTCGTATCCCTCCATGACTTTGAGGCAAAGGGAATCTCACAAGGTCATGCGGTGCTGTTGAAAATTTGGGTGTTGTGATAAAAAGAAGATCACGGGGAAACAGAATAGCAAACGGTCCGAGTTGGGTTTAAGCAGGAGGCAAATTAGGTCAAATCAAGAGGTTTGGAAAACACTTTCAATTGAGTCAGTTGTTATAAGCATGCTGCTTACCACAACGACGCACGAAGGCTTGACACGCGACACGGCTCGATCTTGTGGAATTCGATCGCGTTTTGGAGTAGACGTCGATCGCGCGTGATGATGTCAAGAGGGACAGATATATATACACGAGTTCATGAAAAACACGTTGTGTACCACTCACGTTGCGACTGTCGGTGGAGTCGGACTCTGAGAGTTCGCCTATATTTGTATGAGATGTTAGCGAGTCGAAGGTCGCACATTTGTCGACACCGATGAAAAGTCTATAATAAAAGCAAGGTAACTCGAAAGGAGAGTACACGATGGCCAACACAACTCCTTGTTACAACTGACGGACCCCGGAGTGTGATAGATTTGGCTCACAACAACTATCGAAGGAACCTAACGATATCGTAAGAAAACTTACATTTTGTTGTCGTCTATAAGGAGAAAATCACGTTTTGGGTCACTGACATTTGTTTTGGAGACAAGAATGAAATTTCATTAGAGTTGTGCAGTATTCGATTTTGGATCAGGACACCAAATTCAGTACTGAAAACTTCAGCTAGTCTCAAACTCTATCAGCGGCTAGGCTAACTCTTGCCTCAGAACTGAAATCATGAATCCATGATAATTTGTTCGTCCAGTCACTTTCCACCCAATCCTCTTGTAAAAGCGCAGAGCGGCTTGGTTATAGACGCTGGTAGTGATCTCGAGTGCATGAAGTTTGTGGCATCGCGCATGCAAAGTCAGAGTGGTCATGAGCTTTTTGGCAACGCCTTTGCCTTGATGTGCTGGTACAACAAAGAGTCGTCGTACATCGCCAACGGTGGGATCGGTCCGAAGGTTTTTATCTGGGAAATTTGTTAGCATACGAGGTTTGGTAGAGCTCCGTTGATACCCACTCAGACCAATGCAACCAGCAAATTCTCCTCCAACCTCAGCCACCCAAAAACCGCTCGGACCCGTCGATATACAAGCTCCGCTTTCTGTAACGTGCAAGTTGTAGGATTTGACAATGTCCTTGAGCTCTTCTCCTGTCATACCCTCGTCAAGAAATATTCGGAACAAGAGCTGGACCTGTCTGCGTTGATACCACATATAAAGGGACCCCAACAAACATAGGACGCCAATTCCTGCCTGAGTCCATCGGATCATCCCTAGTGTATCCTCGCGCATAGCTAGGAATGAGGGCAATATTTGCAAAAAAGCGACGAGGCCAACTGCAATATATATCACACGGAAGGCGTTGTACATGGTCATTCCTCTTTGATATGGCGAGCCTCCTGTGGATCAATGGCACCATGTCAGCTTTAGCTTGCAATTGCTGGTCAGGATAACTCGTAAATGCTCACGGCCAGTCATTGTTGCGTCGACGAAGCTTCGCTGAATGTGCGCCAAGTCATTTGGATGATGATACTGCCTAATGATTATATCGTCTTTCTGCTCTTGAGATTGCCGCATGGTTTCGTTCATCTTCGTTCAATTCAGGGGTGTTAGGAGTGTGCCTCGTGCAATAGTTTTTCTTTATGAAGCCCATCTAACCGCTGATTCCCGAACATAGCAACGATTTCCCATCCTGATTGGAGATGTATACGCCTCTGAGACGTGAGATTTAAGGCAGTGCTAACTGAATCGCGAAATAGGTCAGAGTACTCAGATGAATAAGAAATATTAATACTAATACTACTCGTTTTTTTGACGCCCGACTCGAAGACCGTGGTGCTCGGCGCAAAACCATAGTCCTTTTCCTCATTCCCGTATGGGTCCCATAAGCTCTGAGGTTTTGAGATCTTACTCCGCTGAGTGATCAGGATACACCTGAGTTCATCATCGTGACATCATGGCGTTTTCTTGAGGGAGGGGAAATCAAGTTAGTATTTTAATGCGTGAAGCAGTGTGACGACTGGTCTGGAACGTGAACACGTGAACCGTCATCCATCGCGACGCGTATGCTTAGTTACTGACGCGTCCAAAGACTGCCTAATTTCCGAGCACCCCGGAGCAGGCGGATCACGTGATATTTTCACTGTTCGCGTTTCAATCACTTGTGGCCCTTGTTTACCTTCATATTTCTCGATTAGTCCACAAGAGTGATTCGCTATTTACAAGACTTGACAACTACTTCGCACTAGGTGCATAACCAGACTATGGCTGGAGCCTTTAGTGGCCATCTCATCAATTCTTTCCATGCACAACAAGCCCGACACTCGGCCAACTTTGAAGCTCATAGCTCAAACGTAATAACGAGTGGAGCGATGTCGTTCAACTCACAGATGCACGGAATACCAATTGTTGGAAATCAATCTACGGGTGACCACTCCTTCTCCTGGGGCTCGACGCAGCCTTCATTCTTCAGTCCAGAGCTCTCAGAGGCCACAGCGATAAGAATTGCTACGCTACAAGCCAAACTTAATCAGAAGCTGGGGCCCGAATACATATCTCAGCGCCCCGGCCCTGGAGGCGGTCCAAAACTCACCTATGCTGAGGGTTGGAAAATTATCAATCTAGCTAACGAGGTGTTTGGATTCAACGGCTGGAGCTCAAGTATTGTCAACCTCACCACAGATTTTGTTGACTACAATGAAGAGTCGAGGAGATATAACGTTGGCGCTACCGCAATCGTTCGAGTCACATTGCGTGATGGAGTCTTTCATGAAGATGTTGGATACGGTATGCTGGAGAATTCGAAGAGCAAAGGTGCTGCTCTTGACAAGGTACGTGAAATTACTCCCAATATCCTACCTCACCTAAGCTCTTTGAAAGTGCAAGAAAGAGGCTGTGACGGATGGCTTGAAACGAGCGCTGCGCAATTTTGGAAATTTATTGGGAAACTGTCTGTATGACAAGGCATATACGCAGGAGGTGGTGAAAATTAAGGTGCAACCCGTGAGTACATTCTGCTTTCATTGACTGAGCTAAATCGACTACAATGATTAATAGCCGAAGTTCGACAAGAGTGTATTACACCGTCGCCCTGAATTTGAAGAGGCGAAGCCTAACAACTCAGCATCTACCTCGTCAGCGACCTCATCAAGACTGGCTAGCATAGCCATGAACCTTTCCGTCAATAGCACTGAGGATGTCAAGCACAATATTACTTCGACATCGTCGGCGCATTCGTCCAGACTGGCAAACATATCCGCCCACCTCCCTCTTAATAACACCGACACTCCTTCAAATCCAGTTGATGAACCACAACAAGCCATGACATCCATTCCCTCGCATAGCCGCTCAGAGATCAATGCAGTTGCTGGGCCATCTAAGTCATCTAACGTGACTAGAAACGACTTATCAACTTCCTCGTCTTCCGCTCGAACTACGTTGAATAATCTACCTGCATCGACATCAGTGTTAGGGGATCGTAGACCACACACAAATCTTTCAAAGGACGCCAGCCGTCCAGCTGCTGGACCGGAATCTTTCAATGTCTCTGGACCTTCAGCGGATCCTCAAAATCAGGAGATCGTAAAGGAAGATGAGGAGTTTTACCATTTTGGCTCTGAGGACGATGCATTCCTAGCTCTCGCCGATCTCGGAGAGGGCGATTTAGGTCAACCTCTCTTACCCGAAACAGATATTGGACGGCCGTTATTTGATGATGGTAGTCGGTTCTTCGGGAGTGACGAGATCGAGGCTCAATCATCGGTACCCCGAGAAAAGCAAACGTATGCACCAGCTCCACAAGCGCCGGCGTCTATGGGGATGCTGTCAAAATTGCTGCCGCAGAACCAACCTCAGCAACGATCATCGAATCCACCGAACACTGGATCCAGACACCCACAACAGCAATGGTGCACAAACAATCAAAACCAACAGCAAAATCGGCAGCAGCAACGTACATCCACCAATCAGATCAACTCCGTATCGAACCACCTGTCTCGAAATACGAATATAAAACAGATTGCGCCGCAGAGAAGTCATCAAAACCAGAACCAGCCACCGGCGCCGAATGATCACACGCCTTCAATGACAGTGACACGGCCCTCGACGCCATCGATGGGAGGTTTTCATTTCCCGCTCGGTGTCGTAAGCTCATCTATATTCTATGTCCACATTGATTATTGACATGGGATGGCGCACGGTGCAGGATCCTCGAGCGCTGCAAGGTCAACGGTCAGCCTCGGGCATAGGGACGAAAAGACCTCTGGAATCTATGTATGTTCTGCCTATTCTCAGAGCTCTTGTTTCGATTGAGTAAATGCCATAGATCTTCCTCGACAAACGCTAAACCCGGCATAGGATTAAGTACGGGAGCTTCTGGAGGACATATTCAGTCAAAACGGGAGGTGCTTGGTAGTTTGGAGCTGGGGGAGGGTGGGGATGTGAAAAGAGCGCGGAGATGAATGGACCAGGGCATTTCTACTTCGATGGGTGTGTATATCAATATGGTTTGCTTTCGTCGTCATGCATTGTATCATGTCATGAGGTGACCTCGCAACACATTGTGCACTATTGACAGTGCTCGGCCCGCCGCGGTGTACGAAAATGACCTCGTCGTTTCCGCGATGACGACTTATGAGCATCTCTTGTTGGTCAGTGCATTATCTCATTTAAAAAACCTGGTTGTCTCGTCTCTGTTCCTCACGCTCTGGTCTCATGGCTTACATCAAGTGTAGTATCCTTTCTTAATAGTTGAACCACTATTACGAGGGTTTGCCTCCGTGCTCGGTTATCTTATTTTTGGCGCCCCTTCCTTCCGTGCTCTGCTTGCACCGCGGAGGGAGTGATGACCAACTGCACTGTTGGCCTGTGTCTTCGAGGTTTCTGCTTGCTTTGTCTTCGATGGTATTTTCGGTGCACGTTTTATGGGCTGTTGTGTCGAGTCCAGCAAATTTATAAATGGAATTTCACAACGGCAGTTCTCTCAGGAGGCGCTCATTTATCTGCAATCTGTTACATTGGTTTTCACTCGGTGTACTTTATATTTAAGTTAGAAAATTTGAATGAGCTGCGCCACTGGAACTGCTCATACTTGACGACTGATTCTCTTCTATGTACAAATGCTTGGAAACACACACTCATTGCTTACGAACCGATGATTTTCTGACAGGTACTTGTGCTGGTGATCAGCCAGCTGACCCGCGCAAATTTGATTGTTCAACGTTACTTGATATCTATTTTCATTGTTTCCATGTGTACCGGGTGTTTCGGCTCTGAATTACATCTTTTCTCAACTCGCCATCTTCCCGCCATCTTCCTGCCATCTAAGGATGTATCGCCATGACTCTACTTTCCTAGTTTCGACTTGGGTCACATTTATGTCGAAATATTCGGCAGCTATTAGTATCTATGTACTCAGGCTGTGTTCTTGCTCTTTTCCTCGTACCCGGATCGTGCGCTATGCCTCCAAAAGTTTCTCAAGTCATCGAGGGTTTCACAATTGGGTAAAATCATCCCTATAACAGGCTGTGGCCGAGACTGTCGCTGAAATCATCGTTCATGAGTGGACGTCGACGTTATCGATACGACAATGTATCTGAAGTTGATTCTCATGGGTACCGTCTTACTCACACTGCTAGATTATGCGGGACCGGTGGCAACGGCGCCTCCGGAGTACTCGGATGTCAAACGAAGCAATGGAAGATGCCACACGGGGAAAAGGAAGAAAAGGTGAACCACGAGACTGTCGCTCCGTATTAAATACTTGATTCAATGCCTGTTCATCGAAGTCGACCTTGTATAGATGTCTTCGTCTGCAAAGAAGAGTCTCTACATCTGTTTCACCTGAACGGGAAATCTAGCTAGCAGTGATGATTGTTTAATATAGCTTTCTCGGGGTTTGCATGTGGTCATGCCAATTCTGATGATGCTAGTGCACCTGCCAGTTGCCTGCCAGCCATGCCAACTTAAATTTCAAAAAATTTCCATATAGGAGCACATGTACGCGTGCTGTCGGATCGCTTATAGCCGGTGAAGGCAATGCAAAACAGTATAGCTATGTGGTCATCCATTCAGTTTTACGGGCTTTGCTTCATTCCGACTACTGGTATGGCGCTTGTTTCCTCGTGCGCGGGGATCAACAAAGATCAACCGGTGCTGTGTGGGATTTTGCCTTGGTATCGCCTGACATATGTAGTCGAAGCAACGGTCAATGTGAGAGTTCCGGCCATGGTACCATGTGGAAAATCTATCAACGCTTACAGCCATCGCTGTGATTAACACGCCGTCGGTCATGTATAAGTACTGGCGCCTCCCAGTGTCCGAGTGGATCAGCCTGAACTACAAAAACATGTCTGCGACAATACCCATACTAGTTTTCAGCATCGCGGCAGTTATCATTTGTCTTCTTGCTATTGTGATACACATGTACAGGAGGAGGCGTATGCTGAGAGCCAAGGCTGATGTAGAAAAGCAATGTATGTATATCACGACGGCTGGGCTTGAGTCATCTGCAGATTTCTGACATATTATCGACTGCGCAATCTAGATAGGAGCACAACATTTTCATCAGCATCAAGCGAGACGATATATAGCCTCTCGGGTGCGGGTTTACAACAAGATGATCAGTATAGTTGCCCTCCTCCCGCATATCAGTATTCATCGACAAGGGGATTTAACGTTCCGCCTCCAGCAGTAATAGGTACACGGGGAAATGGTAACCTAGAAAGGCTTCGCGTGGAGCTGGAGAATCTCAGGCGAGAGAGGGAGATGTCGCAGAGACGAATGCGGATGCAGTATGAGCAATAATCGAGAGAATCTCTGGCAGAAGGAGAGGATAGGGAAGGCCGAGGAAGATAGGCTTAGGAGGGACAATGATGAGATGAGATGATGTATGTGCGTAAGTTGTCCCATGATAGTGTGGCGTCTGAGCCTTATGCACTACGAACTGAGTAAGTACATTATCAGCATACATAATCAATTTGTTACGTTGTAAGTTGCACCCTCACTGAAGCATATAGATACTGGATGACCAGAAAGCTCATTGTGCAGACTATAATAGTATGGAGGCCAGAAGGAAGCAAAGAAGAGAACAAATCAAGGCTAGACACAAGGTCTTGACAAATGCATGAAAAAAACTTTTGTCTCCTGCCGTGGCAGAGAACCTATCTGTACTTTATGGAATACTGTATGTTTGCTAGTATCGGTTTTACTACGATAAATGAAGTCAATCAAAGAAGACTGAGCGCTGAGACATCGAGAGATGGATTCCTGCGCAACCAAAAATCCATGAAACCTATGCACCAACTCGAATTCCAAGTGCTCGCGACCGTCTTCACCACCCCATACATCAGACCTTGACAGATCCATATGTCCATCCCCGAGCGCATCCTCGTAATCCTAGCTTGGTTCACTGGTACCTTTCATAATCTTCAGGACCGCTTGAAAGGAGTGATCTCTGAAGAGCTCGTCAAGCGGCCGTATACTACGGTCCGTAAAGTGATCGAGTTTGAGTGTTTTCCGGGCCAGATTCCATGGGTTATTGGTTGCGCAGGAATCCATACCTTGAGGTCTCGCTACTCGATTTTCCTTCTTTGATGGTATTCCTATGTGGTCGTTCCGCACGATGACCTGACCGGTGAAATACTTCAATCTCTGATTCGAGGCTGCAAGAATATGTATGGACAAAAATATAACGCTGGGATTCCTAAGGATTTTTATCTAGATCAGCCAATTCGAAACGAGGCCTACAAGAGCGCAAATTGGGCAGGGTCTCGTCTAGAGGTTATGCAGGCAGCAGAGACTCTCAATTTGAATTCCGAAATTGATACTCCTTTTGGCTGTGATACTACTGCTACTGCTGCTTCTCCGCCACTCTTCTGTTCTAACACTGTCCAAAGTATTGCACGCCACTGAAGATCACGCATAAGAATAGATAGAGAGATGTCATGTTGTGTCAATGAAGTGTTGGGCCCGGGATCGATCCTTGATCCTCGACCCTATCGGTGTTACATTGTGTAAAGGTGCAAGTAACAAGGACGAGCCGCCAAGTACCCATCGGAGGCGTTCAAGTTCTTCGTTCTAATTAGAAGCTACATACATCAATAATAAAAGGACATCGCCACGATCAAGACAGCGTGGGAGAGCCTTGCTCAGGGGGAGAAGGTGGAGATACCGGACCGGCAAGAAGTCGGTCGCGTGATTTGGGGGTGAACCCTGAAAAATCGACTAAAGATCTTTATACTGTACTAACTTGGTCACAACTGACACAGACCACTTCTTCTTTCTACTGCCATCGTTCCTGCCGTCATGGACTCCCATGAGCACCAAGAGAGGGACTTTCTCACCACAATTTTCAACGATGGCCAGCAGAACTACATGTCGTACAACCAGCCACCATCGATGCCTCCGTCAATGGGTCTACCACTCAACGTGGACATGCTCAACAACCTGATGTCCATCCAGGGCATAGAATCCGCACATACATCGCCAATGTCGCCTCAATTCAATGCGCCAGGACTGCTTGAGCAGCAATTCAAGCTAACCCAGCTTCAACAGCTGCAGCAGCTTCAGAACCAGATTTTTCAGCAACAGGTGAGTCATATCACCATTTTTCTTCTACAAAGAATCCCTATACATGTAAGAAAATTGAAATGAATCAGCGGCATAGTGATCAGAAGTCGAGGAAGCCGCCAATATTGATTGAATCCATGCTTGGGCATCTATGTGCATGGTTCTGTCGGAGTCTGAGGAACTTTATTTTACTCATGGCGCAAGGGCGTGTGTTTTTGTACGCATGAACCCAGTTGGTCGTATGCCTCGAGCAACGGAGTTCACTTTTAGCTCTATGAGCTATCCTTTATCTCTCGTTTGTTTGGAGTTGCGATTACATATTACTATCACTAACTTTGCGAACACTAGATTGCCCTGATAAGCGGTCAGACTCCAGGTATCATGCAAAATTCTGGATCGGTTGAGCCGCGAAGAGCATTGCAGAATCAATATAATGGCCTTCTCACTCCCGGTATGTTTTTTGTCTTATCTATCTATCATTGAGTCCTGAATGATAATTCACCAGGCCCTTCTGCTGAGATCCAAGCTACGCAACCTTCAGTGGAGTTTGTGTCGCCCATAGTTCCCTCCAGCAACTATCCGGAATCGCAGTCACAGCTTCCACCTCAGGAGCCATTTCGACCTGACATCCACATGAGACCGATTAACCCTCCTCACACCCATCCCATAAACACCAACTTCAATGGTCCACCCCGCGGATCAACCTCGGCACCTGAGCACATCGCCTTCCGGAACAAGCTTCCTTCCCCTACAGATCTTGATTTCGATATCTCACCTCTCACCAGTCCTTGGCTCGGCGCCCAACAACATTTTCATTCAGCTGGTGTCAACTCGTATCCCCCCTCGAATAAGCGTGGCGCTTCGTCGAGCGGTGACGAAGGTAACAGCATGCCGTCTCGTAAAAGACAGTCCCCTGCCATCCGCGCCACTAATACGAGTATCACGGGAAACGGAAGCGGGGTCAATCAGAGAAAATCCAACCGTGCAACTAGATCTACGAACTCAACTCCTTTGATAAGGTCGGCTAGGTCACAGAAAGGGAGCATTGCGGGAGAAATCCTTGCGGGAGAAATCCTTGCGGGAGAAATCCACGGAGACTCGCCATCCCCCGTCGATTTGTCTATGCCACCGCCCGCCCGGCCCGTACCTGTGTCTTCAGCGTCCTCCAGTAGCTCATCAGATCATGTCCCAGAGCAGCCGGATCCATCTTCTCAATTCAATTCACACTTGATACCTGTAACGCCAGCGAGCATCATGAAGCTTGGGCGCTTGGGTATCAACAGTGGCATGGCGCCTCCGCCGAGGCGGATTGCCCCGCTCAAAGTTGATGCTAAGGGCAAGGCAGCTGCAAGTCCAAGTGCGAGTGCGCCGGTTATCGCCTGTAAGCCGAAAACCGTTGCAGCTAAAAACACTCGCAAAGGATCTCTTGTTAGCCCCAGTTTGAAGGCCATCCTACCTGGTACGCATATACATCCCTCTCATGATCGTGGAAGACGAATTCACTGATATCACCATGCAGCCAGTTCTGGTCCCCATTCCATATCCCTCTCTTCTCCCGCCCTTCAAGCTACCACGCCCGTGGTACAGGTGCGCAAAACATCGCACAAGGCCGCAGAACAGAAACGACGCGACTCGCTCAAAACGACGTATGACGATCTTCGTGTACTCCTCCCGCCTATCCCGCTGCCGACTGATGAGAAATACCCGACCGATGAAATCCTCCCTGGTGCACTGCCCCCTCGCGGACCGCCCAAAGCAGGTGGAGAGGGCCCGAATAAGGGTGTAAGTAAGCTGCAGTTGTTGATGTGTGGTAATGAGTATATTAGGGTGTTGAAAGCACGGGTGGAGAGACGGGATGAGGAGATTGAGAAACTGAGATCTGCTTTAGAAATGAGGATGAAAATGGGGCCGCCGCTTCTCGAGGGCGAGGAGGATGTGGTTCTGAGGAAAGATCTGGACGCCGTGGAGGCGCTTGGAGGCGGCATACTTGGTTTAGGCATGGGTGCGTCGACGGCTAACGCGATCCTTCCGATTGCAGAGGATGAGGGAGGTGGGGACGATGTTCCTGGTGAGGACTAACATTGACTGAAACTATCGCCTTTTTTGGTTCAACCTGTAAGAAGAGCGAGCGTAGGATGGACGGGGTTGTTAGAGGGCCGAAGTCGTTAACACATACCTAGCTCGTTTCTAGGCGCTTGTCAAAGCTTAGACGAAGCACATGCAATTAATTTATATGTTAAAATATATTACCGTATCTCGTTATGATGTACGTTTAGATATGTATTAGATGGTTCAGTGTTTACGAATAGTTGGAATGTAGTCTTTTTACTTTACTATATATAGTCTTTTTACTTTACTATATATAGTCTTTTTACTTTACTATATATAGTCTTTTTACTTTACTATATATAGTCTTTTTACTTTACTATATATAGTCTTTTTACTTTACTATATATAGTCTTTTTACTTTACTATATCTAGTCTTTTTACTTTACTATATATAGTCTTTTTACTTTACTATATGGAATTTTTTTACTGTACTATGTGGAATCTTTTTATTGTACCATATGGAATCTTTTTACTTTGGCACAGTACGTTCTCCCTCCACGTGCAGCTTTACAAGTGTAAAAACCCCTCTCCTTCCTCGATTTCGCACAGCCAGTAAACATTCTCTCCCTTTGACATCTAGAGTCTCTAGCTCCACTTGAAATTTGAGTTAGCGTACAGATTCCATCGATCATTGGTTGCGCAGGAGCCCATGCCTTGATGTCTCACCTCGATGGACTTTTGCTTCGAGTTTATGTGCCCTGCTTCTGGCACTTTCATTGCAGTGGCTTGAACACAATGTGAATAGCAAGGCCTCCATACTGTAGCCTGCATAATGAGCTTTCGGGTGGTCCATGTTTCAGCGATGGGTGCAACTTACAATTCCAGAAAGGTGACAATGTCATAAAATGATGACCCAAGTTCATGCAATTGCAATTGGAAACGTTACAAATCGAAAAACGAAAAAATAAGGAGTTTAAAAGAGAGGGAGTATGGTATGTACTTTGAACCTAAATCTACGCGGCCCCGTACCAAAATATTCTACACGCACCTTCAATCCTACTTTTTTGATAAGATGGAACGAGTACACCGGTACAACAAAGCTGCAGTTTAGTAACCGCCACCGATTCCATTCACCTTGTCCTTTAAGGACGAAATGAACTGCTGGTAGCTCGGTAACACGTCCGCGCGGTCCTGTATAAGCGCCGAGAGTGCCCAGAGACGGAGCGGGGGCTCGCCATCATCTTTGACAACGTAGAGATGGGGGTAGTACACGCCGCGGCGCATCTCACGTGTCTTTTGGATGACAGCGTTGACACGCTGTGAGAACTGGTTGTCGAGAGCGGGGAGTGTGGTCTGCAGGGAACGATGATGATCAGTCAGTCACTCATGTAATAATGAGGCACGATGAAAGACGTACTTTGCCACCACGAAGGGCTTCGTAATTGGGAAGGTTGAAGACATCCAGGACGAGTTGTGGGACGGCATCCCGGCCCACGTAGAGGAAAATAGTCTGACCATCCTCAATGAGGAATAGACCATGACGTTCCAGCCGTTCAGACGTAAGAGGGAGAGCAGGCGGCATGATCACACCATTTTCACCAACGGTTCCAGCCTAAGAAGAAGTTGGTCCCAGCTGAGAAAATGATCAACAGGATCTTACCTCGGGTGGCATATTATGCAGTGAATAGAAAGTAGGGTAGATGTAGGGAATAAGCAGTTGTGAAGGGAGTGTAGTCAAGAGGCACTGAGAGTAGGCTCTGATATCGGGGGGTATCTGTGCACTTTGGCGTATGCCGACCTGAAAGTTTTCATCGGTACGAAGGACAAGAGAAAATAAGAAAGCAATCAACTTACGTTCTTCAGCAGACCAAGAACTAAGACAGGAAGCATCTTCATGTTGTCTGAGATGGCCAACTGCGCACTGGCACCTGCACCACCAGAGGTCATGTTCGTCTTGTATGAGACAAGGATGTCAACAAGTTTCTGGAAGATGTAGTCCCTGCTGTCCTCGAGCTTGTACGTGACAGCCCGCTCGACGGCTTTGTTGGCAAGGAGTGTGCCAATGGCGACCTGATCTGCGGACGCAAAGACCTCGGAGACATTAGAAGTGGTAGGTAGGGCAAGGGTAATGACTCGGATACGACGTTCACCTTAATGTTGGTTGATCAATGTCAATGTGAAGATGATGCAGAATTGGACATACCGTAACACGTCGTGTGAAGCACTGCAGTCTGGAAGGCGACGAACGGCGAGGTGATAGATTCCTCAATCTGTATCTCAATAGCATATGACTGGTCCTGGGGCACGGCCGGCATGGCGAGCAGATCTGTCGAGCGCACAAAGAAGTTGCCGTGGAACGAAGCCATACGGAGTCCTATATGAGATAAAACTCATTGTCAGAGTTCACAAACGAAGAAAATTGAAGAAGACATACCGCGCGAAGCACGCACACGCATAACGGCTTCCAACATGATCGGCATCGCTAAGACCTCTCCAAACTCGTGAGCAAACTTGAGCGCATCCTCCGAGCGTCCTGCGTTGAAGGCGGGGTAGTAGTATGTCTGACCAGAAGTATAATGAGGTAGGAACGCTATGAGACTGATTGAGGAAAGGAGTGAGAAGGAATGATATCATTCTCATACCAAGACTTGCAACGTCGGTGTACCCTGCACTGAACAAGAACATATCGACGGAGACATGTGCTCTCGAGCACTCTATAGCGAATGTCTTGTAGAATGGAGAGGCGGCTTGGAGAAGGGCAGATTCCTATTGAAAAATTGGTTGGTTAGTCGACCGATTGATCAACATGTGAGAAAAAGACAGTACCTTCGTGGTACCAAGTACCTTGGGATCTTCTCTGGACTTGAGCGCACCGGCACCAAGACTAGGTAAGGTCGAGGATAGCACCATGATTTTGCCACCAATGGGAGACTGGATAAAAGGGTCGATCATAAAGGACATAGTGAGGGAGCCATTCATACCATCAACTTGAAGCCAGCCTGAAGAGCAGGTCCCATTGCACTTCCAACAATGATATTATCTTTGAACATCTCAGGGATTCTACCAAGGAGCGTTTCCAGGGCTGATCGTGATTCCGCGAGGTTGACCAAGAGATCGGTAGGTTTGGGAAGGAAAACGTCCTCGATATCAGACACAAGGAGCATGGTTGCATCGGTGCTTCCGGGCTAGCAGCGTGTCAGAGATTTTTCCCAGAAAATTGACAGGTGAATGGACTTACGGGTAAGGAGAAAAAGTACAGGGCAACGTCGTAGCAGATTATGGCAATCTTTGTCCTCTCATCCTCGTCTGGAATACGATTCAAATTTTCAAGAAGCGCACGACTAGCAGTAGCAACCATGCCTTATGAAGTCGTTAGAATGAATTAAACATATCAGAACAACGTTCTCTAACCAGATTGGACAGCCGAGTGGCTAACATCGATCAAGAAAACATATACAGAAGGCTGAGGAGGCCTAACCATGTACTCCGTTGGAGCAACAAATTCGACAACAGAGTGATTGAGTTCAGCACGAGCCCACCGGTCCCCAGGCTGATTGCGAACTTGGTCCCAATCAAAGAGCTGTGGTACTTCGTTGGCCATGTTACACATGCAGCATCGCCAGCTACACGAGCATTAGTAGTGTACAGGTGAAAATGCTCACAATACACGTACCGATTGCCACCGTCGATAAATTGGACATAGGGGTTGATGTACGTCCTGCACCGCCGACAACGCGCAATGACAGTATCTGTGATTAAAGGAACAGGTTCCTCGCCTTCCTTGAGAGAGCGATAGGGAGTGATGATGAGCGCAAGAGGGACCTTGGCCTTGCTTAGGAGAGAGGAAGAAGTAGGGATGGCATTCACTGTGCAACGCTTGTAGGATGGATCGGCATTTGCGAATGGAGAAGGCGATATACACGAGTTTGGAGGAAGACGGATCTCGGGGGGTGCGCGACAAAGTTCGCGTGGTTCCGGAGGCGACGTTAGCAAGTTTGTGGTATATAACTGGAATTGTTTCTGTCCACCCATGCCCATCTGGCCGAACTGACCGGCGAGCTGATCGACGGGACCCTGTACATATCCCTGCTGGGGTTGTCCGTATGTGGGTCCGTTGATGTACTCGGATTCTTGTCCCGGCTGATAATACGCAGATTGCGTCGCCTGTTGGGAAGCGAATTGCTGCTCACCCATCAGACCAGGCGTGAATAGCTGTCCACCCGCTGCAGACTGCTGCTGCTGCTGCTGTTGTTGTTGTTGCCCTCCCGCTGCACCATACGACGGATCGGCAAGGCTGTCACCACCATAGTACACCTGGGTCTGGCCCACCGCGTACTGGCGTCGTTTTGAATGGTGAGCAGCTGGAGCTTGGGCGGCCATGGGCTGTTCGTCTGTGATTTCTGTACCTGCCGGAGGGACTTCCCATTGTGTACGACCGGTAGCAGTTTCTAATACAAATTAGCGAGATTCTCGTTCAATAATGGATCAGTATACCAATAAATAAGTAACGTTGGTGGGTTGCATCCCTACGAGCGATTTCAACAAGAATACAAGAAATTATAGGGATAATGACGCACCATTCAGCAGCCCAGCCAGGAGGCAGTTGCGCGGCAGGAGACGCCATAGTCGAGATAGTAGACGTGAAAGATTACAGCAATAAGAGAATTCCGACGAAGCCACGTCCTGGAAATACAACCACAAACAAGGACACGTCGGAGCACATCACAGCAAAATATCGCGACGTGTCGAACATAGCTAACACGTTCTGTACATAGTTCTGAGTAGGCGATGCGCGTACTTGTGATCTAGATGGTAATGCATTTAACACGTAATCGACAACCGAACTCAAGGTATCTCCTATTTCAACCCCCTTGTCGCACTCTAGACAGCGCTTACTTTGGTAGGTTTTGCCGCCTGTGGGCATGGATATGTGCTAGCTCATCTAAGAGGACAAAATATGAGTTCGACTTAGCTGGCTCCTTCTGTCACGGCAAGTGTCCTTGGTAATGAACTCGTTATGACCAACTAGACACGCATGATCGTATGCCAATGTCGCCCTACGCCACCGTGATTATACTTCCTATGGCAATATACCCGTGTACGTAGTGACATTCATCGAAGCTCACTACTAGATTACACAGAGGCTTTGGCCGCCTGGTTACTTTATCAAGACATGCACCTTCAAAATTAGAAGGTGTAATAACAACGCTGCCTACGAATACAATACGTTTGTGTGGCTGAGAATGGGAATTGGGAAGTGAGTCAATATTGCAAGACAAAAAGATGGAAAGCCATGAAATGAACGAACGCCTTCAAGTTTAGGCTTGCGCATTGTCACTGGAATCCAAATGTCAGATAGAAATAAGTACGATCTCGTAGAGCGCTCCCGACGCACGGGAACTGTTCGATGACCATTACCAGCAGGATAATATTCACAGGCAAAGAACTTCGCCTTATTTTCTCACCAGCATGTTCATCAATATTTATTTGGGAATTTGGAGAAGATACGTATGTTCCCCGTAATAAGAATCAAAAATGTCACACAATTGGGCAGCACATCCAACCTGACCATACTTTCCGAACAACCTGTGTGAAATGGGAAGGAACAGGATTGGACGGACTGCAACCAACTAGGTACAAAGTTTCAATGTAGAGTTCATTTTCTTTATTGCCTACAAAAGACTACAATATCCTTATGTAGTAGAAGGTTAATCAGGATAGATATCCATCCTGGAATACGAACAGCTGGATATTCGGACGAGAAGAAAAAGATGAAATCTCAAACGACGCCGTTTATACCTGCACATTCTCACTGGAACGAAATTGTCAGAAAAAATTGACCTCACAGAATGCTTTCGACGTACGGGAATTCACCGATGACATTACCGGCAGGGAAGTATTCGCAGACAAAGTACTTAGCTTTCTGCTCACCAACAGATTTGTTAATGGTCACTGGAGAAGAAACTTCCCAGAAACTACTGACCCCGAAAGCAGGATCAAAGATGCCATCGCACAGTTGTACAGCGCATCCAAGCTCCGTGGTACTCTTCCAAACAACCTGTGTGAAATGGGAAGGAACAGGATTGGACGGATTGTAATCGACTAGAATGGGAAGACTAAATCGATGAACCTATACAAAATTGAGTGATTGTCAGGTACTCACCGACTTCATCCGTCCAAGATTTGACGGCGGCTTGAATGTCATAGGCGGAACCTGTGCCAGCGGCAAGATTCTCTGTAGTGCATCATCAGACAAACTCTTGACTTGTACTCAAGCAGCATACCACCAAAGGCACCAAGGGTTCCTCCGGAATGCTGGAATACACATCCGTTCGCCCACGTCTGAGCTTTAGAAGCCAAAGTGGTATTCCAAGTCAATGGGACAGCTCCGTGTTGTGCACGGACTGTGTTGTGAGAGGAAAGGTAGGTGTCAATATCACTGCTCGATGTCTGAGCAAAGGCGGAAGCAGCCAGAAGCACAGCTGATAGAAAAGAGGCGAGATGTACCATGTCAGAAGGAAGATGGGATGGTTTGAGAAAGTTTCCCGTCGCACTTAGATAGTGGTCTTCAAGTGCTCTGGTCTTTGATTTAGGCGAAATGATACGTAGTGTGAGTCTAGCACCCTGCGCCAAGAAAAATGGAATATCACTAGATCCAAAATGAGTGTCGTAAATGCATATCCCAGCTCCAATGCATGAATAGTAATGATTCTGCACGATGCCACCGTTCTTCATTGGCGCACATTTCCTTCTACCGCCATACCACGAGAATAGCGAATCAGAAGAGCACGCGAACACACTTCTTGCTAGATTTTCCAAAATCTACAATGGACATAGATTTCTCTAACTGAGAAGACACAGCACCACATTTCCCCAGGCTTCGCGGTTCTGTCCGATAGAAGATCAGAAAGGTATGTACACATGTCATCTTGTGACCCAGTCAAACCAGAGAAGGCATCACAACTCGGAAGTGTCTCTTCTTACCAAGCTAGAAGCTATGGAGGCTGGCCTAAGCCATATCAGACTCCAAAGACATGTTGCCCATAATATACACAGCAAGCATTGAATTGATCCATTCAAGAGCCTGAGTGTAGCTTTTGGCAACGCATGCAGCGCCGTAGCAGTGGGTATAGGGTTTCTAGCAGAAGGTTGAAGTGTCCATGTCCAGACCCCATGCACTTTGACTGCTGCAACAAAGAACCAATTGAGGTCTATATCCCTCTGGGATGACGGATCTTGAAGTTAATTAGGCACATGTATAGGATAGACATGGTAAATATATACTTGAGAAGCTGATACTGTGCGTGGGTGTAACACTTGTGTGACTCTACGTCACTTCTCGACTTGTAGTCAGAACATATGAACCAAAAACTTACTATAAAGTTTCTTTTACTATTCAGCTGTTATCCCAAGTCCACCCAATATTTACTCATAGGTATTCAAGGGCTTGGGATGAATCACTTAGACTAGACACTGAGCAAGTAGTGAGGTCCAGAGTTGGTTTAAAGAGTGTTTGGGGCTTGTAATCATAAGTACAGGGTTTGTAAGGGCATTAGGGTGAACAGGACTTGGGCACGTTGGAGGAAACAGTTTGACAAGATGAGACAGAGCTAAATGGAGTCGAGACAAGATTGAGACAAGAAGGAAAATAGATAGAATGATAAGAGAGATAGAGACAAGACAAGACCAGGAGATTGAGAGTAAGAGAAACATAACATGGAGACACAAAACACAAGATGCTGCTAGGCCATCCTTCTCTGAAACTAATGCCCCAAACTAGCATTAAAGCAGCACACAAGCATGAATGGCCACAGCCATTGCCTTTTAACTCAGATTCAAGCATCAAGGATAAACCAATGACATCTTTAGATGAAGTGGACAAGCTCAACTACTCTGATTCTAGTTCATCTGAGAAAGATGAAGAAGGCATCCACCATTCTGATATTGAAGAAATTGTGATCACTGCTCAACATCAATGTTCATTAAGCCCTGCCAAAATTGAGATCCTTCCAGGTCCACTGCATCCTCTGAGCCCACTATCTATCCCAGAAAGAATGATGAAGGCAATCAATGTTCTATCACTAGCATCAGTGTGCATGGAGAGTACAGAACAGCTTCCATTTCTCCAACATAACTTAAGGTGTGGTTTTACAAAATGTTGTCACTAGCTTGGTCTCCCTACAGAATCAGCTCTGGAGCAAGGAACAAGGTGACATGTGCAATATGAATATTGATCAAAGATTATCATGGTGCAGTTGCATTATTGGGCTTGTCCTTTGTGTGAGCTACATGGGTTCTTTCCTATTTGAGAAATGTTAGCATGTCACTTGAGCTGGGACCACAATGAAGCTCCTGCTGTGTGGAAACAATATTGATCAGGTGTAAGTATTTTATATGCTGCTTCTTGTGTCCATATTAATGGATGCCTCCAGGTTTGGTATCTGCAACTCATCTCTCTCATCCCCACTTGCCAATGTGCAGGGCTCACCAATGTCATTTACCTCAACTTCTCAATATTCTTGTTCTATGATGACTCCATCCATGGTACCACTCTCGTCATGCAGTACAACAACAGCTACTACTAATACTACAGTCACATCTTCTGCACAACACCTATGCAATCCTTGATACCCAACACTGCTGCATCCCAGTAACCCTCTTGGGCCAGCTGCCCAACCACCATATCTTCCAGCTAAATCAGAATACAGCAGCCCTGATATATACTACTTGTGTCATCCTGGGGGCAAGTGCTTGTTTGATCTGCTTAATACCCTCCACTTGAACCATAAGTTTTCCCAACACATGTTTCTTTAGAATAATAAAGAATGTTTCTCAAGATAAAACACAAGAACATGACAAGGGCTTTCAGAGAACATGTGCTGAAACATATCTCATGTTTCTCAAGAAAATCATTGAGAACATTTTAACTATTTTGATTATCTTTTCCTTGGATAAAATATGGAAACATTTATCACTCTACTGAAAAAAACATCAAAAGTATCACTCTACTGAAAAAACATCAAAAGAATATTTGATATATTTCTTAAAATTTTCTGACATAATATTTAGCATGTTTCTTGAGAAAAAGGTGTCAGAAATTGAAAACCATGTTTCTGACACCTTTTTCTCAGGAAACACACAACATTTCCTGAAGTGCATAAGGTAGGCTCTCCTTTGCCAGAAGGCTTCAACAATGGCAAGCAGTTCCTTATCATAGATGTCATAGTTGAGCTCTGCCAGGATCATCAAGCAGGTGTAGAAGACAACAGGTCAGAGGTCCTCCTCACCAGGGTTTGTCTGGGAGAGTATTCCAGTGATGGCATAGTTGGAGGCATTGCATTTGAGTACAATGGGTAGGATGGGGTCAAAGTGGCAGAGAATGGGGGTGGAGGTGAAGGCTTCTTTGAGGAGGGTGAGTACACTCTGGCATTTACTGTTCCAGCCCCAGGAAGTGTCCTTCTGAGTGAGTCAATAATAGGACTTCCATGCCTTGAGAAGAAGTGGCCAAATCAGATAAGATTCCTTACCAATCTCTTATTGGCTGCCTGCTCTATGTCACTATTTTATGGCATCCAGCAACTGTCACAATATGTCAACTCATACACAATGATCCACTGGAGGGCCACTATCCAACTAGTTCAATACCTGAAATGGACATGTGACCTGAAGCTGGTTCTTGGATGTGGCAATAAGCCAGTCAATTGAACAGGCTTTATGGACTCAGACTGGGCAAATTGTTATGTGTGGAGTCTGGGTTCTGGACTGATCTCATGGGCAGCAAAAAAGCAGAAAGTTGTTGCAGCTTCCTCTTGTGAAGCTGAATACATGGCTGCATTTGAGAGTGCCCAGCTGGCTGTGCACTTTACTAAAGGGAATAGGGTATAATATCATGTCTCATCCCACTCCCATCCTTTGTGACAATAATGCAGCTTTCAATCTCTCTGAGAACCCAATACTCTACACATGCATTAATTACATAGTACCATTTCCTCTGGGAATATGTGCAATCAAATGACATATGCATCCACTACATTAATAACAAACACAACATTGCTGACCTCTTCACCAAGGCCCTACCAGCCCCACTCTCCACCCATCTGCAAGCTCTCCTGGGTTTACAACACACATTATGCTCATATGTGAGGAGGAGCACAGTACCATCAAAGTCTTTGGTGAGAAGTGTTGGAATGCTGCATGCAAAATGACAGCAAGAAAGGCATCATCAACCTCATTGCCACTGTTCCCACTGTTCCCTTTATCATACTGAACTCACTGTGTCTTCATTGTCTTGTCCCTGCTTCATTATCTTGATTGTTGTCATTTACATATGCTGCTACTACTACATATCTAGCTATCCCCTCAGTCAGTTATACAACAAACTGAGGGTAAGTCTCTTTCTACTTGTACACCCAGATCAGATATATCTTTATCTCATTCTGTAGACTTACTTGCCATTCTGTCAGGTACAGTGATATAGTCAGTTATACAATGAACTGAAGACTTACTTTCCATTCTGTCAGACCATCTAAGCTAGGTTTCTAACACACCATGTGCAAGATGTGTACCTACACCATGCTGTGTGTTCATCCACATTACCCACTCTAGCATTGGGACTTTTCTGGGATTTTGTATTAGTGTTATGATAACACGACTAATCTGATGTCCTCCTTCATCTCCTTCATCTTAAGCTCCAAACCTTTTCACTCAAAGGCTCCTTTCAAACATCAAACATCACCATGGCTACCAATAAATATGCAGCTTTATCTGTAACCTGAAAATTGAAAAGTGTTTAGAACTCCCCCAACAGGTACTATAAGTCTACAAGCACTCAGACTTTCAAGGTGTGCCATTCTGGAAATCAATTGTTGAAACTATTATGTGGTATTTACATTGTCTACCTATATATATACTGCTTATGGACCTTCTGTGGGAAGGCTATCTGTAAAATCATTCCAGGAATTCCAGAATTCATCCGAGTAATCCGTCATAGCATTATTGAACACCGGCCATACATCCACCTGACTCCTTATCCTTCTGATGAATTGCCCAACTGGCGTGGAATCCTGACCTTCTCGCAGCACAGCATCAGGCAGGAAATGAAAGTCATCTCGATCCAGGTGATACATCCAGAACTTCATACCAACTCCACAGAAGACATATAAGCGGGAGGTCACAGGACCACGAAGATTCTTGTGACTGCCATATATACTGAAGACATGACGCGCTTGCACAAGTGTCTGCCTGATCATGCCGCGGATGGTTGCATACGGCCTTTGTGTTTTCTCCCCCTTTATTTCGACAATAAGGGGAAGCAAACGTTTGTCGCCCTTTGTATAAAACATGCCAAAGTCAGGGATTCGGGCAATCCGACTCAAGTCCTTGAGCTTGTCTTCTGGAGGGACATCTGAGCCCACATTGGCATCAGTGCTCCTTGTATCATCTGCATTACCAGTGGAGAATCCATTAAATAAGCTTCGACAAGTCAATCAAGCAACACACCCTGCAGCCGATAGATAATATTTGTCAAGCGTATTTGCAGCGCCACACTAAGGCGGAAGCTGGATTGGACGCGTAGCCAATTCAGGACCATGTCCCACGGTTTGTACCACTGGGCTTCCGATGATTCAAGGCTGTCGTCCTCGTAACGGAAGGTGCTCCAATGATCAAGAATAGATCCGAGCACGAGCATATGATCGTGAAGTGTTTCCGTCATAATATGCTCTGATGCAGTGTGAATTTGATGGATAGCTATGTTCAGATGAATAGATTGATCGTGATTAAGGGGGGGAAAACACTCGCCCTTTATTCCAATTGCTAGTCTCCCGCAATCGGCGGAGTTGATGGCCACCACTTCTCTGCTTTTTATCCAATTTTCATGATGTCAAGACCAATGTTCTATTTCTAAATTCTATACGGGGAAGAACCAATGAAAAGACTCCGGAACACGAGGACAACAATAACAATTGCTCCAGGAACACGAGGGCAGCAATGGCTCGCAAGAACACGAGGACAAATACCTAATGGTTCAAGGAACACGAGGACAATAGCTGGTTGTATACGTCCGCCTCAGGCTGAAGGATACTTGATATATTACACAGGGAATCGTTAGGGGTAATGACTCTTGCCGTGCTTGATAGAGGCATCCGTAGCATATTAAGTACCCCAGCGCCATGAGTGTTATGGATGTCAAAAGTTTTCACTATGGAATGAATGAATGAATTGGGTTTATACCGCCGGCAAGCCACTATGCAGGGCTAAGAGGCGGGGGTAGGGTACGTATA
>JABFYK010000052.1:12351-28286 GCA_018849495.1 Termitomyces sp. T123_Mx157
AACAGAAAATGACGCACAGAGGCAGTGGCCCTCATTGTCACGGAACCATCGATATCGCCGCTCATGCCTAAGGATACATCGAAAAGTTGTCTACCTTGTCTTCCACGTTGAAGAATGACCACTCACTGATAATCACAGAGAAGTTATTCACCTTTGGCGGGATAATCCTACCAGACGCAGCAACCCCGAGAATTGCGACAACAGTAGCATTCGCATCAATGTCAGCAGTAAGGGAGGCTGTAATGGGTGGGCACGACAATGACTCGTTTAAAAGGTTGACGGTCTTATTAACACCAAACGAATGAGGAGCCAGTGACTTGTTAGCGTTGACCGTATCAAGAACCTTGATGGCTGGACAAGATGTGAGAAAATGATATTCATGGTATATGTAGATGGGATAAACCGACAGTCAATGGCATTGCCAACAAAGTCGGCAAGATCGCGCTCAATGTTCTCTTTACCATAGGTCCTATGGCGGCGGTACCCCGGATTTACGCTGGAAATGTCAATATCAGCAGAAGCTCCCTTGATGTTGGCGCCCTGGACAGCAAAGTTGACTGGGCCAGCCCTTTAGTACAATAGTTGTGCGTTATAAATCTGGTTATAAAAAGACATTGAAGATGTTTACTTGGACGGATCAACAGCAAGGAAGTCGGTATCGAGAGCAAGAGCTTTGACTTGAGGCTGGCTGTCATCACGTCGAACGATCTTCCCTGCAATAGACTCCGGAATGGATTGATCATCAGGAATCCAAGCACGAGCCACGCGAGCAAAGGCATTCTTTCCGCACTGTTGAATATTATCATAAGCAATCGGAGAGTGATTCATATATCTATACGCACAGATTCAGGTAAGCGAACGATCTTCCCTTCCGCTCCTGAACCTTCATAGAGGTGGGAACAACCAGCAGCCACGGGATCGTCATTGTTACAGACAAGACGAATGTCCTGCGCAAGTTCATCGGGCGAGCAGCTGATGATATTCCATCCTGCAGCCAACGTGATGTCTGATATGGCGTCCGGAGAGCCCCACTGATCTACCTTTGAACACGATTGAAGTAAGCCAGAGGGACGGCGACACTCACAATTTTCAATGATCCAGACGAACTCTCAATAGAATTAGGAATATCTATATTAAAGTGTCATTTGGCTTCTGGCAGTTGTCTCCACTGGATCTTACCATAGGAACAGACGCCAGAAAAGCACGGCTCACTCCAATCATTCAATGCATGGGCAGCAGCAAAAACAAGAGAAACGATGAAAAAATTTGAAGAGACCATGGTAAATCAAAATGTGTTTCAATGAAAAGAAATAGCTAAAACATGAGACCGCCCAGGGCCAACAGAACGAATGGAAAACGCGAAAAAGAAGAGACAGGACGAGACTCAACAAAAAATGGCCGGTCGTCCGCTGAAACGAAAGGGATACGATGATGTGAAGGGAATGAAGCTTCAGTCTCGATTGGCGCGCAATTTATACGCACTCAGTAGCCTGGTTGATCTCCGGGAGGGCAAATGTATGCCGTGGTTGCCAACAATATATTCCAACCATACAGGGGAAAGGAAGCGGCAAATGGCCGTGCATAAAGTTCTGCCTAGTGTTGCAAGGTTCTGCATTATCCATTGCGATGCATCATGATGTGAATAGCTATAGTAATTCTGATGGGGTTTCGGTTGGGTTTCGATTTCCATCATTAAAATGCTGACCAAAAGTGATTCTTAACGTGGATTATTGCGCGTGTGATGCAGCCAGCTGAGTGTCAATGTATCCGAAATTTGTGCTTGGAGTGACTAATGTCCAGGAGAAATTGCAGAATTTGCTTGATATTTACTCGACCTATTTTCTGCCAGAGCCATGGCGAACCAAGCGCATAATTCATCTATCTGGAAAGGAAGTCGTGAACACCGCTATCATCAGTTGGTTCCTAACTCAAAAAAAAAGTACACTTAAAATCTCGTCAAGTTGCCATGGTACTAAAAGTTCGTGGGAATCTCTACTTACTCATCAGTGTCACTACTTACGCACCACTAACACCATGTAGGGACATCAGTTCCTCAACCCAACTTCATCATCTTAGGAGCACGGCAACAACCTGCCCGCATTTCGTCAGAAGGTCATCGTTGTCCAAGTAGTAGTAGTCGCTTACTTACCACGGTCCTCCCGTTGTCATCATCACCCATCATTAGTGCCACCGCTACCGTGGCATCCTGTCGTCGTTGCCGATTGCGGCGTCGTCATCATCAACGTTTCTCGTGATCTCAAGGGTGCAAGACTAACAACGAGCATCATGATCACATCCATTAGGTTTATCATATTGTAGGAAACTAGTAGTTGCATTGGTCGTTAATCATATTCGTGCTCATATCTCCCTTCATCAGGTATTATACTACATTATGATCGTCAGTAATATAAACACTGCTTAACTTGTACCTATATCTTTCACAAGTATCTTCTCCGCCCTTTTCGAGGAAGACCTGATCTTTTGTCCACACACTTATCGTCACATGCTCAATGAAGACTACACCATTGGCTTTCGTGCTGTCTTCCCTTAAGTGACCAATCATCTCTGTGCAAAAGGCAATGAAATATCCGCAATTGTAGTTGAGCCCGGTCTCAGGCTCATTTTCATGGTATCTATGTATGTAGTCGTGATCTGAACAATGTCTGAGTGCTGGTCTTCAAGTTGATCACCAATCTCTGTCAAACGTTGTCGGCGTTGATTGAAGATTTGACGTGACTTCGGGTTTCACAAGATAGTGTCAGTGATAAATGTCCGAATTGGGAGCCCGTTGTAAGGGGTTTATCAAAAATAGATATTGTGAACTCTAGATCCCCTCGAAATCTACCAGCTTCATCATCCTGACATTTAAATCGATGTGTGAAAACTCCAAGAGCCACGGTGACTTGATAAATACCGAAGTGTGGCGTAAACGCCGTTGAAGAGTTGAACTCCTTCAATATGAGCTATGTAGGATAATGTTCCCCAATCCTCATTGTAAAACTGTAAAATTTCCCCCAATCCTCATTGTAAAACTGTAAAATTTCTTCCGGATCAAAGTTCGTTTTCTCCTTAAACGAATCAACTTGCGCCCACAAAGCGCCCAGCGACACAGAGCACCGCGTTTCGTAATGATGCGCGAAGAAATTGCACATGAGGATCAGCTCGTGATCATCACGAGAGAAATTGAAAGGCTCCACCAGATTATCACATGTACCGCACTAAGACTGTTGGATGGACAGAGTACCGTAAACATTCACAAGTGGTCGGGTCTAGTTGTATTCTACGTATTCTATTCTATTCCAAACCGTCTCCGTAGCATACGGATGGGCCGTGACCAATGATTTAGTCCGGACCCCGGTTGTTCGCATGCGGACCGCGCCGGTAATACCAATCAACCAAACCAAGTGATCAATTCAGCGAAATTCCCTCACACAAAAAAACCAACGAGGCAAGATTATCAAATCTTCTAGTTCGGCTCAGTTTTCATTCCGCCTTGCAACGCCAGATGCTGTCAGATGATTTCTTGACGTACTTTTGAAAAAATAACTCATATCGACAATATATTGTTGAAACTGATTTCATACTTGGCTTCATCGATTAGTAGCAGTTTTTCGCTGTTGTGTTTATTTTATCCAGTCTCGGCACTTGCATTGTACTACGTCAGTGCACTGTAAAATGATCACGTAAAAACTCAAACGGTGCTTATATAGAATGGCTTCATATATGTAGTAAATGCATCGAGCCATAGTATTTACCATTGAGATACACAGATGCGGAAATCGTGCGTGGCTTGATCGACCTTGATAGCTAATTCCCATTGTACATGAGTCATGATTCTGTATATTGCATGATATTAGCTGCCACTGGGAAGGGTACTCCTCCGAAAGGGTTATCATCATGTTCTCAATACACACGATGTCAAATCTCAAGGTGACGAGAGGTCTGAGGAGGCGATCCGATGATCGGCCACCACTGGCAGTTCATTACTCCAAAACAGTGACCTGGGCGCTATCTTCCATGGGTACCAAACCAATTCGCCAGGTTTGGAATATTGGTTGGTATGATGACAAAGGATTAATGACTTGAATTTAAGAACTTGAAGAGCAGGTCGCTGGTTGCGTGCAGAGAATCAGTATCCAAAGAAAAGAGGCCTTCATCGGCCACTTCTTGCGGCGCAACAGGGTTATTCAGGACAATTACCAATATGCCAGGGTCCCTGGATGAATCTTCTGAATACGTTTGATAAGAAATTCTGACGTGACCATGAGACTGTTGTCGTCGCAAAGATAAGAGATGCCTTACTCATGAGGATATTGTTTTCAGAGAATTTTGTCATCTGCGACAAGATAGAATGGAGCAATGTAGACCATTGGGATTGCGGTTTGCTTCCCATGGTGGCAGAATCCGGTCCAAAGAGCTCGCGTATGAATACCTCGCTTGCTACTGTCCAAAGTATCTGAAGGGACGAGAGTTCAAACATTCCAGCGATGAATGGATGTATCAACTCACTCCGACGATAGGATCGACTCGAATGGAGCTCATGGGTTGTATGCTGCGTGTCAGGACAGCGATTGCCTGAGCAGCTGCAAGAGTCTTCTGCCTGGACCGCATCTCGCCTTGATGAAGAAGCGGCAGATGTAGTTTGATGGTGGCAGCATGGATCATCATTTGCGTAATCAAAAAAGTGTCCGTTTCCGAAGGTGTTACGTCCATTCGATCAACTATAGGAAACTGACTTTGGAACTGGTCAATGACAGCTTCGAGTCGGCTTATTTCAGATGGTCTCTGGTTGAAGACTTCGAGTTCGTCGGGATTGGATGCGTAAACGGTCGCTTGTTCTAAGAGGACAGCAGCTTTTGCGTGAAGGGCCATAACAGAAAACCCTTCGATGTTTGTGCTGTCTAGAAATCCTTTGATAGTGCCACTGCTCACCGATGGGAGCAATTGCTAGTATTTTTCTGAATTCGCGAGCAATAAGCAAGGAAGAAAGACCGACTTACCAGCTGATATTCGAACGCGTCCATGGGCCAAGGTGTATCTACTCCGATTGTTTGAAGGTCGTAGAACATGAAATGAGACTCCTGGACTGCAATCCAGGTGTTATTGAGGATAAGGACAGCCCAGAATGCGTCAACACGTTCGCCTTCTTCAATGTCATCGATAGCTTTCGGTAGAGGGGATGACGGTTGTTGCGGTGAAGTTGATGTTGACGAGAAAACAACAGGTCCAGTAGGGGTGCGGATTCGGTGAAAACCGGATGACAAGCAGAGAGAAACGGCAGCATTTGCATGATAATTCCCAGCCAAGACCTTTCCGTTCATTAGATAGTAATACGAAAGAAGTACTTCGGTTTGAATGCCCTGAATGATCTTATGTGGGTGCGAACAGGACAAATCTTTTGAGAGATGGTGAAGAGTACTCCTCAAAAAAGTCTTTTCATCACAGCCGTCAGGTGGAGAAGGAGCAAGGTGAGTTCCCCATAGGTAAATCGCGTTAAGAAGGGCATGTGTTGGGCGAGAATAATGTCCAATCTGCTGAGGTTCAATGAAAGATGGATGAAATCGTTCTACGTTCAAGAAGAATCCAAAGCGAGAGGAGTATTGGTAGAAGATGTCAATTCTGTCTCTTTGTCAGCCAATCAGAGATATGAATCCGTGAAATGACTCACAAAGTGAGCCTTATGTCCACTAGAGGCTCTCGTGCGGGGGATGCAGAAGGTGATTTCAAACGAGAGCTCTGAGAGGACGATGGTCGAGAGACCGGAGAACTTTGAGCTATGTGATATCAGAAGAGATCATATTTTCAGGTGATGATTAAACGTACCAGAAAGTAGAGTTGAAGCGGTTTCAGTTTTGAATCTCAGTGGAGAATCACCATGATAAGGGCTCTGAAGACGAGCTTCAGTGGGTTTGCTCTTGTTCTCGAGCTGGCGGATACGGTTCTGTAAGTGCGAAATTTCATCCTCTAGTATCTCTGTCCGAGTTGGACCGCTACCAAGATACTCGCAATCCTCGAAAGCCCCGTTAGATCGCGCACATTGGCCACAAGATGGCCGATCCCCATCACATTTCTAGAGAAATCGTGCATAAATGATCATCTAACTACAGTCAACAAAGCAGCAGCTCACAATCTTTCGTCGCCTAAGTTGATACACATGGCTGTCAGTGCGTGTTAATTAGTAGAAGGGAAATGCAGACCTGCAATTGATACAAGCTTTGCCTTTCAGCATCGTTGTTCCTTTAGAAAGACTAAAATTCGGGTTGCTATGCATAAAGATTTTCAGACGAGGCCGTCCTCCGAGGTCCAGTCATGCATATTATACCTCATTTTATCACCAGTGATAGGACCCCGATTTGAATACAACGCCATTTACCCCAGTCAGACTAGCTCTGATTGAACGAACTAATCTGATGGGTGTGCTTCGAGAAAGTGAACCGAGCGAGTCGTAATGGAAGTCCTTGATTTATAGAATGAATCGACATGGAAAAATCATCAGTAATCTCTTCATATATATCGGCAATTATATAACTGCAATTACCTACAAAGGACACTCATAACAGTACTTACCACCAAAGAAAAATAACAATAACCTGCATTTAGCCGTGAATTCCCCGATGTCGTACTCCACGATGGTGGAGCTTGGCTGATAAATGGGCGCGCTTGTCACGTGAAGTCATGATGACGTCCTCATGGGATGAGTACTTTTGTCTTGCTCTCGGAAGGTTATCGATAATGTATGCTAAGCTCCATATTCGAACGAGCCAACATGCATCATGCGTCATGGTCGAAAATCGCCTAAAGGTTACTTCCACGTGTTTCTCAGCTCGCTTCACGGTTTTGGTGATTTGCTGGTGGTGTGGGTTCTTCTCGTAATCATGCAAAGATAAGAGCCCGCCAAAAAGTTGAGGCCATTGACACAGACTTCATCAGCTTTCTTCCTTGAAAGTTGCAGGTTAAAGACTGGTCGAGTATTACCATAGAAAATCAGAAATATAACAAAAAGAATGTAAGAAAATACAAGGGATATTACAGTGAGGTGCATCCGAGCCGAATCCGAGTACCGGATGCGTGACAGAAATCAAGGGTATGGAAATGAGGAAACAAGAGGTCGTGAGCCTCCTAGTCCTTCTCCCCCGGTTCAGGTGCGCAAACACTCTCTACAAACTTTTCTACAGCTGGCCAATATCCGGTCTGTACACAAGTATCATCTGATCTCCAATCAAAGCTCACCCACCAAAGAAGTTCGGTAAAACACTTACTATGGCCGCCATACGGGAATTCCACGAACTTCGCATGTTCCAGGCCAACCTTATATTCTCGACCCCCAGAAGTTTTTGTTTCACCACGTCTTGCGACGACCTCCCACAGTGCATGCATATGTGCCTGAGGAACCAAGTCGTCTTTTACGCCACTGAGCATAAGGATAGGAGTTGATAGAGGAATCAGGGGAACTTTCGAAGCAGAATCCCATTTCTGATGACATAAAAAGGCAAAAGGTCCGAGAGCAGGAAAGACGTTGGGAATCAATCTTGGTAGAGATGTAAAGGTATTTTCAAGGATAAGGGCATCGATCTAGAAAAATTGTAGTCTGAAGGATAAGGTTTGATACAAGACAGGAGCTCAATACCTTAGTTGGATTACGGCTCGCGAGATCTATTGAAACAGCTCCACCGATAGATTGCCCATAAAGAATCTTCAGAAATCAGTCGCATCATTACCCAGGTATGCCAAGGATATATAACTCACAATTTGTGTTTGAGCGAAAATTGGGTGTGCTGTCAAAAAATCAAGACCAGTTTGAGCATCGATTTTCAGGCCTGGTTGGATGGATATTCGAACAAGAAAGCTAAGAAATTGGGGGAGAACTACCTGCTTCTGAAGGAGAGCCTTCAGATAGTCCATATCTAGACAGAACTTGAGCTCCTCAATGGGTATACATTTTTGGGGCCCACCCTCGATATGACATCATCAACACATTACACCGCATCTTGAGGTAAAATACTTTTGCCAATGGTACTCTATGGCCGTGATTACCACCATTTCCATGAAACATGATGACAGTCGGTCGAGTAGCTGCGAACTATTGACAATCTTAGAGTTCAAGGATATCTGTCATGATTTGTGAACAACCTCATCGTCGGTTATTGCATTGTCGTCCGCTGCCTGCACCAGGTTTTTCTGCGGGAGAAGATAGCACCTCAATGAAACATCATCTGGTGTAACCAATGTAAGGTCTTCATAGGGTATTCCGTCGGGCGTTGGCACGTCTACACCCTGGTTATGTTGAACACGTCTCTCGTCGCAACGAGATCACTCACCAGTTCGCGAGCCCGGAGGAAAGGCCGAAGGATATATCAAAAAGTTTTGTCCATACCAGAGGAGCCCGGCACCTGTAGGAATGAACTTAGCTGTCTACGCTCTCAGAATTTGCGACACACCAACGGTCGATAACGTTGCTACTGTAGCAAGTGCTCCCTTTCAGAAAGAAATATGAGAAAGTGGAGTAACATGGGAGGAAGATAGGAACCTTTGCATAAGTTTCAAGATCTGGCATAGTGTCCAAGCAGTCGTTGGGGACTCGGATGACAAGAGGGTCCAATACAAATAACACCAAATTAGACTTGTCTCTTGGATAAAAATTGCACACTCAGCTCTCTTCTCTGGCTTTCGTCCCGCATTCTTCAAGAATAATTTCTTGCAAATGAAAACTGTGCCGCTGATCCCATCCATCTGTGTCGGATGGACTCGGACTTGAAGACTTTTCGTGCTCTTAGTTCCGTACCAATTTTCATCAACCTTCGAGGTTCTTCGCATGATACGCCCGCCTACACATTATGGTGGACCTAATTTGATATCACATTTCGAATAAGATACTACCTATTCATGGATAGGGGAGCTACCACAAACTTATCAGGTTTAGTGAGATTGGATCTTGTGATTTTGTAGGGTCTCATTCTCTGGCCCCTGAAGCCTGAACATGGAACCTCCTTCAATCGACCGGTTCGCCCCGCTGTAGCCTCGGAGAGTGACAGGTAGAGATTCTGCTTCTCATCGTAAAACATCTGGTTGGGATATGCCTACGAATGACACCAGGTGTCTCGTTATATTTTCTTCGGGGACATTAGTCCGCTTATCTGTGCTCTCGTTCTTGCTTTTGGCAATTACCCGTTGCGACTTTTCTTGTTACTGCGTATCTGTCACGTCGGTATTGGCATGGTACATGACAGAGGACCTTTCTACTAAGAAAATAATGGACTGATTTTGTTTGTACCAGGACAGGTACGCCCTCCAGAGTTAGGACTGGCTCTAGCTCAGCAACTGTCAGAGCTGTCGCAATCAGGTGATTTAGGGCTTTCTCACTCGTTCATAGACTCAAGACGAACAAACTTCATAAACTCGTAATTTTGAGGTAATGATTACCTCCTTCAATGTCAAAATATTTGTAGTAAGTCTTTAACTCATCTAACCCAAGCCGTGGCTGGGAGTCGGATTTTTGGCATTCTCCACGACTCGAGTCTTGGTGTAGAGATAGTCCAAGTAACACCACAATGTGAAAAAATAGGAGTTTGAAAAGAGGGAGTAAATCAGCCTCAGCCATCATTTAATCCCTCTTTGCAAACTTCGACGTTTTCACGTCTTCACAGAGATAGTTAGTCCTAACTACAATTTCTTATAAAATAAAAAATCTGGACAGTGACAAAAATGTCATAGTACAGAAGAACGTTGTATTTTGTTTTATATTGAATAATGTGCTTCAAAACGAACAAAAACGTCGACTACGAGCAAGATAATTGTAACGGGGTGCCAGATATCCCAGTCACCTCTCGAAAGAAGCGATCCGCTGGTCCGGCAACGCTTCTCCCAGTCCTGACTCTGGAGGGCAACCGTAGACAGGTTGTCCATCTTTCCGGTTTCTATACTGACATACTCAATGCTTTCGTCGAACTTCTCCCGCCACTGCAGAGGGAAGCTTCTGGCATCAAACGTCATCATTGGCGATGTATCGACGGTTCCTGACATCTCGAAAATGATCAAAGGTTCTAATCATCAGTTTTTTTATGGTTCTGGTTATTGATGATAACACTTTTTCTATCCCATAGTTGTGTCAAGGCTCAGTGGGATAAGCGAATTGTCCGAATTAGAATCGGTGAAGTGGCACAATACATGTCATATATACTCAGAGCATGTTTCAAATGCAGCTTCACGGTGTTGGTTCTCCAACAAGACGCATATGGGTTCGCGCTTGTCGGCTTTGTCAAGACTACAACCTGATCTTTCTCCGAAAAGGCCATCGTACAAAAAAGTCATTATATTCCAGAAATACCGAGTCGCTTAGTAGGCGAGATAGAAAGATCAGCTTGTGCACATTTTCATGATGAAAGCACTGTCATTACGTTTCTTGTAGTGATTCTCATCCGAGCTCCACGAATAATTCTCATCCGAGCTCCACGAATAGCTCCTATCAAATGGCCTATAAAAGCTCTTAAGTTTTCCTTTCTTGCCAGGTGACTTTACCGTCAAATTCCCTCTGTATTGACCTCGCTCTGCAATCATGCTTTTCTTCCGTTCCGTTTGCTTGGTCGCTACGGCGGCGTTTGTTACTTTCACATCTGCGTGGCCCATTCAAGAGTTGGGTGTTAACTCGGTGACTCAACCACTTGATACCGATGCAACACCTGGCGCTCTTCTCGTCAGGCGCCGAGTTGCGAACCTCGATGATGTGACCATAGCTGAAGCGCGCGAAACTTCACAATCTTTGCACAATATCCTCTTCTCTGCGAAGAATGAGCTCTTGGGCCTTCAAGAGCAGGCTGGCAAGTGGTCTATGGGCTTTTGCACTCGTAAATTCATATTTTCCATATAGCGTCTCTTGACCGGGATGGAACGAAGTCCGTCAACGTTGACGACATTCGTCCTTGCCTTGATAGGGTCCACGGCATCCTCGCCGTTGTCGTTGTCGATACCAAACTCCTTCAAGGAAAACCTGTCAATGACATTCTGGGCGGTTGTACTATGACTGAAATCGCAGAACTGTTGTGTGCTGTGCTGACTGTCAGTTCCTTCTGATTTGTGTTATACTGAGAATCCAACTAATTTCCCCCATTAGCTGATCGTCAATATTCTTCTTTCCCTTATTAAATGTGCTGGACCTCAGGGTGCGGGTGTTATAGCCATCATTGCCAAGACTATCAAGTCTGTATTCGTTCTGAATTTTTACCAAACGAGATTTAATGTACAATTCATAGTGTCGTGCTTTGCGACTTGCTCACTCTCGTCTTTGGTCTTGTCGATGGGCTTCTTCTCCTGTTACTACCTCTCTTGGTCAATATCATCGGAGGTTTGACAGCCTGTGGTCTTGGCGGTGTCTTCAGGGTACTTGTTCCGATATAGACAGCCATAGAAGGTATATATCACAGTCACGAGCATTTTTTTTGTCTTGTCATTCCCCATTTTACCTGGACATACATTCGTCAGTAGACCACTTTCTGAGACCGAAGACTTTTTATCCCCGATTAGCGCAGCCAATCATAGATAGTCGATAATGAGTCAGCGTCTTTCTCATGTATCCTATGGTGTGGATTGCAATTTTTCGTAAGTGAGCGGGTGGCGTAGCGATCAAAGCTTATATGAGATGGTCGACAGAATCTTGGCTAAGGTGTCTCAGCCTGGCAACTTATCAAAGCGACGGTGGAAGGAACTGAGTCGGAAACGAACGGGCATGAGGGCCCCTCAACGAGTACCTCCATCAGTATCATGTTCTTGGACGGATAACTCAACTTGAAGGGTCCGGTCCAGACATCAACAACCACTGGCTGATGACGAGACATGGTGCCCCAACCGAAACCATCTCCGACAGGTCACCAACCACCACCTATGGTCTAAAAACTCATCACGTTTGTATTAATTATTTTTCGAGAATTCCAGTTCAAGCTGGTCTGATAGTACAACATCCTTGAAGTTCCAAACCATCAGGAGCCAAATGTCACTGTACTGATGACGTGATTGACGAATTGAACAACAGTTCCCTGCCGCACTGCCTGGCAGTGTTTAGACTTGGTGTTCCTCATCTTTCAGAGTCCAGTGGGCTGCTTTCATTTGCTTTCAAAATATGTGTGGTGAGATGGCGAGGTGTATCAGACCAGGCCTTTGATTAATTTGTTGATTCACTGATGAACATCACCATCCGACTGACTGGTAAGTACTACTAGTCCGAGTCGTCCGGCCCAACCCCAAGTTTATTTTATAATTCTTTTCTGGGCATAAGTTGTCATATAGATATCAATAGGTATTGACCACATTTCCTCGTTCCACAACTCCATCTAGCTGAGGCAATCTAGTTTTTCAATCTTTGAATTATTCAGTGTGCCGGTCACGGTGTGACACAACGTACGCCCGTCATTCATGATCTTTGATGATTTTAGCTATCCTTTGTTATTGGCTTTATATTGGCGTTGTCCATGTGCACGAGTGCAAAATCCATGACACCCGAGCAATAACCCACCACACGAGCACTAAGACTTCATCAACTTGTCGCAATGGATTTTGACAGCACTTCAACTAGGAGTTGACCTGACTCTGGAGGGCAATGGATGTAAGCTTCTGAATCAAGTAGGACTCGTCACATTATGGCAATATCTATTGTAGCAGGATACTGAATCCCTCAATTGCCTCTTCGAAATGAATGATCTGTCTACTTATTGAAGCTTCTTCTGACCAAGATCCCATACAAGAGGGTCTACTTTTTAAAGCATCAAAATCTTGATGTGACTAATCATTTATGAGGGTACTATTGTCCTCCAGGGTCAGGTCTGTTTTAGGGAGGTCGGCAGCAATTTCCGAGGTGTGCTGGGAGTCCTAGAACTCTGTGACATTGAAATTCATTACTATTCATCCATAATTTCCCTCTAATGCATGCTGCACATAATTCACCCAGAGCAAATTGCAAGGAAAACGAAAACAAACAGTTATCTTATGTTTTCTTCATTTAACTGACTACAGCTTATGTTTTCCTTGTGAAATGCCATTTCTTCGCTTCTAGGTTGTGCCTAGGACAGTAATCTTGCAAGGGAGTGAAAATCGGATACTTCCAGGGTTCCTTTTCTGTATGAATCAAGAACTTCTGACGCAACTTAGTACTCGAGAAGTAAATTGTTCAGAACATTGCTTGGCATTCACAGCATATCAAGATCAGCTCTTCTGGAACATGCATTAAATATTGGCTATAAGCCGCAATTTTGTTGCGCGGACTGCTGAATTTGAAATACAAAATTGATTGGTCCTCGTAGAATTGGGGATTATAAGCAAGAGGTGGTAAGTCCATGTGAAAAGAAAAACATATATTCCTTGTCATGTCAGATATAACACAAGATTCTGACAAAATTCTTGTTGTAAACTCTCTCAACACATTTCCATGTGTCCAATCATGCACTTAGGTAGATAATATATATTTTAACTAGACGATACTGCTCGAAATTGCGGCTTTGTGACCAAACCGGGTGTGACAAATACTGACAGAAAGACCCCATCAACTGAAACGGACAGGCGGAAGGAAAAAGTAGACCTGACCTGATGGTCAAGTGCGCTAGAAGATATACTTTTGGGGTTACTAGGACCCGCCGGCTCCGTAGACGAAATCATGTAGAGGACTGTTATTGGATTCTCGTCCTGGTCTGATCTATTCGTTCGGACTGGTATCGAAATCCTCGTCCTGGTCGATCCATTCGTTCAACGAGCTTGTCCTCATTTCCAAGTCGGGGGTTCCCGAGTAAAACGTATGATATACTTCATGGATGAGTATACTTTGTGGAGCGTTGTAACCTTAATCTTATGTTTGGCCTCCCAAGCCGAAGTTGGAATAGATATGCGGTGTAAGTAAGCTCTATTAAGTGCCGAAAGTAGCGCTTTTCCTACGGTAAGCCGCTAGAGCCGCTGTACTTCGCAGGCCCTGGAACGCTCGTCAGAGTCGTCACTCGGAAGCCTGGTCTGATTGAGTTTTGCAAACGATTCTGTGCGGTGATAGCTTGGCTGTGAACCGATGAACCTTGTGAAAGCCTGTCATGCGGCCAGTCAGGGTCAAGGTGTCAGCCCATGGGGTCCTTGGTGCCGGTCACAAGTCGCCGTATATCAGTAGCTGTAATGGGGATACCGCTCGTCAACATATTCTGCGCCACCTGGTCAAGATAGAAGGTACTTGCATCCATTGAGGCAGGCGGCTTGAAGTTGTCGTGCTTCCCAGCATTGGTGAGCCGGGAACGAAAAGTCTATGGTTTTCGGCGTGTGAATGGGGAAATGATACGGGGTGGGGTGTAAGCTTTTGAATTGAGCGGGACTCGTCATACTATGGTAATGTCTATTGTGGTACCGAATCCCTCGGTCGCCTCTTTGGAAAGTCTACTTATTCCGACCAACACTTGGTCCAGCCCTTGCCCTGCCGTACAAGAGGGGGCGCGTTGAGATCCACGAGATCTTCGGCCTTGGACATTAAAACCTATTCTTGTACAATGGTGACTCAGCTGTGGTTTATTAATAATCTACTTCCACATAGCGGGCTGGAGTGCGGCATTTGTGCCCTGAGGCAGTGTGGCATTTGTGTCCTTGAGGCAGTGTGGCATTGGTGTCCTGAGGCAGTGTGGCATATGTGTCCTGAGGCAGTGCGGCATTTTCACCCTTAAACTCTTCAATTTTCCCTCGTCTGCCGAAAGACTCGGATGACGCTTCAAAATGTGTTATCCCGAATCCTTGGGAGATTTTGTACCCTTCCGAGTCCCAAGGCTGTTCGGCCGACGTTCTTACTTCGAGTGAGGGTTGTCAGATCGCAGAAGGAAGGAAGAAAAGGCAAAAGGATTCCCGAGGGCTCCCATCAGAAATTAATTGCTCACACGAGGTCCAAAGCAAAGGGGAAATGGACATCACCCTTGTCCTATTAGGGCAGTCACCTGACAGATGGTCATTGTCGCGCGCGCCGATGGGCCTGGGGGCCGTTTGATTGAAAGAGGGAGGGAGGGAGGGAGGACTCGGTCTGTCGTCGGTGTCCCGCACCCGCACCCGCGTTCGTGAGCTTGACCAAGTCCGTGTGTCGAGCGAAAGATCCCCGCCGCACGCACGCACGGCATCCGAGAGGCACTGCGGCTTGTGAGGACCTCGTGATTCGATTTGATGGTTTATATTACACCTTTAGCCGTTCAAGCTTCAAGGTTCATTCACCGACATCTGTAGGTTGACTCGCAGGCTGTCAAAGGTCATAGTGCGCTCGCTTGCTCGCTCGCTCTCGGGGATCCGCGAGTCTGGACACGGGGTCGGGTGTGGGTGGGATTGGTGTTGGGATTGCTGGAGTCCGGATTGGAGTTGGGCTTGGGTGTGGGGTTTGAAGGTGTTAGGATAGGCGTTGGTCGATACTAGCAAAGACTCCCGTCGCGGATATACAGATTCGCAACTCATCACCCAGGCTTCGAATTTGTACAGACTTGAGCTGAGCGTGTTACGATTCCTTTGTTTTTTTTTTGTTTTTTTCGTGTCTGCGAGTGCTGGGTACTAAGAACTCGGATCGTGATTCTCGCGGGATGCAGGTGATATCGATTTGGCGACATTGCGTTGCGCGTTCGACGTGTGTGGTCGGTCCGTTGCGCTTGAGCTTGGTGGCAGCGTCCGCCGTCGGTCGGGTCTTTAGATTCCAGATCGGATACGGGTACGGATACGGATGACTAAGCGTCGTGTGTCGTGTGGCCAACACCCCACCCGAGTCATCTCTATCTACCACCACCAGCACTACCCCAACCGCAATCAGAGTATTTGAGTACGGCGCATCGATGGCTTTACCCAAGGTGCGCACGCGCACGCCGGCTCTCATAGGGCGATCGCTGACTTTTCCGGCGGGTAGAGGATCGTAAAGGTGAGTTTGGGCGCGCTGAGCGATGGGGTGGTGTGATGTTGATGTT
>JABFYK010000053.1:0-44261 GCA_018849495.1 Termitomyces sp. T123_Mx157
CTTTAAATCAACCCCGGACCTCGCTTCCCACTTGGTCCCGCACTCCATCAACTGCCATTGATCCCCCATCAAACCCCAGCTCCGCCTCCCCTATTTGCGTAACCTCCATTTATCCCGCACCCACAATACTCGCTCCCAGACTTGTGCCTGACGCCCCGCCAAGTCTGCCTCTCCCTCCGCAACTCCTCCCAGAACCCTCCAGACCAACCTGGACTTGCTTGGACCACTCTCCAGTACCCATCCTTGATAGTTCCCTGTGTTTCGACCCCCTTCGAGTATCCTGTTGCCTGTGTGTGGGATCACGTCCGCCTAGTAAGGATTTGCCCAGTGCAGCTGAGCCCCTGTGGTCAGCGGAACCTGACAGTGTGTGTCTGACAATGTGACAATCCTTGCCGCTGCAGTGATGCACACCTTCTTGATTTTGACATCTATTGGCAGGAGCCCCGCGTGCGCATCCAGGAGGTTGTTCGGCATTGTCCGCAGCGCTCCCGTTATTTGGAGCATGCACATCCTCTGGATTCTCCCCATCTTTGCCCTGAACCCCCTATTCCCTTTTTGCCCCCTTGCCACCCACTTCCACCCCCGGTGCGCACCATACATCTGCCATGTACAGCATATTTGGTGCTACAACCACTTTGTAAATCCATCATGCCAGCCTCCCATGTACCCCTCCATTCACCTTTGCTAATCTCTTCGTCTGTAACATCACTGCCATTCCCTTTCCATGTGCGTAAGTGGCATGTTCTCTGAACCGCAACTCCTGATCAAGAATAACCCCTAGAAACTTGTGTGTGGGTTCCATCTTGATTGCTGTCCCACCCACTGTCACCCTTGGTCTGGTGGCCTGTTTCATCTTGCTCCCTGCTCCTGGTTCTCGCTCTCTCCTCCATGAAAATCCTACCCCCATGAATTTCGTCACCTCATATATGGAGTGATGTTCTTCTGCCCACTCGATTGCTCCTCCTCTCCTCCCCATCATCTCCTCCACCCTCCTTGCTGCCTCCTCCATGTTCCTTCCCTCCGCTGCCACGTACACATTGTCCGCAAACAATCCCGCTAGTTCCCTTTCCCTTTCCTTTGCTCCTTCAATTTGCCCGGCATTGTAGAAGTTATAGCAGATGCCCGATGTATTGCACTCCTGGTCCAGACCACTCTTCACCGGTATTTGCTCAGATTTGTAGTCATCAAATGCGATCACTGTTCTCCTACCCTCTAACTTCCTCTCGAACCACCCCACCACCTCCTCTGGGACTCCTCTCCATCTCATGTCGCTCGCCATGACCCTCGGTACCATGTTCAGAAACGTGCCCCTGACATCCATGAAGATGGCTACTACTTCTTTGCCTCGATGCCACACGTCCTTTATGAAGCCCATCAGGACATGAAGCAAGTCTGTTGTTGATCTCCCCGGCCTGCCGCCAAACTGGTATTTAGGCAGTATGTTGCTTTTCTCGACGTAGTACGCCATCTTGGTCTTCACGCATGACAATAGAACTTTTGCCACCATGTCCAGCAGGGCAATTGGCCTGTACGAGTTTGGATTACTGTAGTCATCCCTCCCTGGCTTCCTCAAGACCACCGTCTTGAAGACCTTCCACCTCTCCAGGTAGACCTTATGGTTGAATGTTCCCCTGAATATTGGGCCTAGGTACAGCACCAGAGTGTACTTTGTCTTTTTCAATACTATGTTCAGGATGCCACTTAGCCCTGGTGCCTTGAAAGGTTTGAGCTTGTCCACCGCTGCATATATTTCCCTGTTGGTGATGGGAGTCCAATGGAATGCTGGCTCCCCAGGTTTGACATCCTCTCCATCACTGGCAGTGCCCGGGTCATCGTAGAAGAAGGCCTTATGAAATAGTCTGGCTTTCCCCTTGTTGTCCTCCACCTCCTGCTCACCCCCCGCCATCACCTCTTTCAATGCCGGTGTCCTCACTCTCCCTCCGTCTGTGGGTGCCGCTGTCACAAATGCTTTCACATCCCATATTGTCCTCGCATCCACCTGCTTTTGAGTCCTGCCACAAGAGTTAGCAGTCTCTCAATAGTGTCAGCAGGATTGGAGAAATTGGCAGAGAATGACATAGTGTCTTGAAGTTAGGTTGAGGCCAAGGGTATAGGGTATATGATAGATTAGGTGCTGTGGGCTAGAAAGGTGGACAGTGCAACTTACTGGAGCTTCCTGCTGAGAGCACTCCAGGGTGGGGTACCTCTTACAACCAAGCAACCACCTCCAAGAACTGTGCCAGTGTCACCTCTGCCTACAGCATCCTTGAAGCCTGTAGGACAGCCTATGCCATCCCCAGCCCCAAGGTTAACCCAATAAATATGGCTAGGGCTGTTGGAGCAGGCACTCCCAGAGCACCTGCCTGTAAAGGACCTGCAGAGAAGCCTGCCATGGCCAAAGCAAGCTCTGTAATGGCCATCAGTAACAGCACAATGTAGGAGTACAACACCCGTGACAACAAAACAGTGCATCCACCCTAACCTGGTCCCAGTACTAGTTGAACCTTGCACAATGGTCCTTGTATTTCACCCAAACCTCATCATAACCTTTGTTGGAAGGGGGAGGGGTGGGAGATGTCAAGGATGAAGAAGAGAACATCAAAATTGGGGCCCTGGGACATGTTCTAACCCCCCTTTTATCTTCTAAAAAGCTTCTTGATGGACAACAACCCTGACTCTACTCTTGCTTTGATTCCTGATAGACAATGACCCTACCTTAACTTCAAGTTCCATGCTGCTGCCACCCATAGCCCAATTCTCTGTGCCTCAAGAGTCTCAATGCTAGAGGGAGGTGATGTCACAACCTGTCCTCAGCCCTCCAAACCTTCCTCCCCTGACCCTCCAACAGCCTCAACAACTACCAACTCCTCCACACAACTCATCAACCCCCAGCACCCATCCTGGCAAATTCCAGACTTCCCTGACAAACTCTAGCACTTTCCTCACAGGCCCTGCAGCACTTTGGCAACTGCCATGGGCCCTGTGCCCCCTTCAACTCCCATCCTGGGCCCCACCACCCCTTTGGTACTCACTGTGGGCCCTGTTACCTTCCCAGACTTTTCTGTGGCCCCTGTCAGTAATCCAGACAGCTCCAATTTTTCTCCTCCACCTTGACCATCAACACCCTGCATCAACACATCACCCCATCCTCCTAACACATTGAACCCAACACACCACCCACCTCCAACCCCCAAGGATTCCCAGCAGAAGTCCTGACCAGTATATAAGTTCCAGAGTAATATCAGTTATAATAGTCTTGATCTTACCTATGTTCATATCTATTTTCCATCTTGTTGCTCCAAATCTCTGTCTCTATTATCTCAATCTCAATCTCTATTCTTTCTTGTCTTGTCTTATCTTGTCTTTTCCTATCTCATCTTGTCTTTTCTTGTCTCTCTTTTCTTTTGTCTCTTGTCCTCCTCAACTCTTCTCTCTTTCCTTTTCCTTCCTTGTCATTGGTCTTGACTCTGTCCCTGTAGTCAACCCTGGAGCCCCATGTATCCACCCAGACCAGCTGAATCTCTTCTGAATAATCCTGCTACATAGCTGCTGCCTGGCACTATGTGTCCAAACCCTGTTGTACTTGCCTTCCTCATCCACACTGGTCCCCACACCTCTACAGAGACCCCTGGACTTGCTCAGACTATTTTTCAGCCCCATATTTGTCTTTCTTTGTGCCTGGAGCTCACCAGAGCCTCAATTATATGTGTAGGATGTTGTGTCTGCCTAATAAGGATTCACCCAGTGGACCTGAGCCTCCATGGTCAGCAGAACCTGACAGTGCCACCTTTCCATCTAACAGGCTTTGTGGGACCTAGCTCAATGTGCAACCCTCATTTTCTATAGTCCATTCATACATTACTTGTGAAACCCCTAGTTGTTGTGTTACTTGCACTGCAGCTAGGTGGCAAAAGACAACATCACTGAACAATAGCAGTGTTTACCAGGTCTATCCATTGATCTGACTGCAAGATTCTACAGTGCTGTCTCCATGCTTAGCTTGCTGCACTTGCCCTCTGCCTGACTCATGGCTGCCTCCATGCCCCCTCAACTCTTGCTCATTGCATGTACCTTGCCTGCTCTTGCCAGGTTTACCTGTGGAGTGTTTGTCCCCTTACAGCTACCTAGATCAGAACTTGAGGAGTGCAAGGCATTGGAAGTATGGGAGGTAGAAAATGGGCTCCAAATTTGAATGGCAAGGCAAGTTTTTGAAAGGGGAAGGATTGTAAGGTTGCCAGGTCAACCTCACATTAAAAGTGACAAAGCCACAGCCTCCAGAGGTCACCCCTTACAAGCATGATTGGAAATTTGCAATCTCGATGGTGCTTCAGCATGTGTGATCTTGGGAGGTCCTGTCATAATTGAAGCTGGCAACATGAGGAGCACAGAAGGAGTTGATGGCAAAGGCAGAGGAGGCTTTCACAGCAATTGGATTAATTCTTGACCCTACTCAATACCAGTATGTCTCAGATGCTGCTGATGGGCCTGACACATGGAAGAAGCCCCAGGCAGTCTATGAAAAGAACTGCCACACCACTTGCATCACACTGATGTGCCAGTTCTACAGTGCAAGGCACACTTCTGACAAGCCACTCCACTATTACATCAATCTGATCATTCATATTGCTGGGCACCTCCAAGACATCAGCACAAAGCTCAAGGACAAGACTATCATCAATGTGCTCAAAACTTTGATGAGCTGGTCCAATTGCTGCCACACTGAGCACAGCAATTGGCACACTCAATACTATTGCAGACAACACTGACAAAGAAGGAAGGATGAGAGGCAATCACTGATCTGGCCGGATCATTGGATCATGCCTTAGTAGGGTGTGGCAACTTGAAAAAGAGCAAGGGAAAGTATAATCCTGCGATAACATGCTACTGGAAGGGACACAATGCACGTAATTGTCCAGAGGCATTGCCCAACTTAAGAATTGCCCAAGCTTAAGAATTGCCCAAGCTTAAGAATTGCCCAAGTTTAAGGATTGCCCAAGTTTAAGAATTGCCCAAGCTTAAGAATTGCCCAAGTATAAGAATTATCCAAACTTAAGAAAGAAAGGAGATGCGGGGACGACCATGGCAACTGACACTGCCAATATTGCGACTGATGATTATGCCTTTGAGGGGCTAATCACATGCCTGTACTACATCGACCTCCTAGAAAAACATTCAGGACACAGATGACGGAAATACTTCCCAGACGATAATAAACGTGTCCTTATGGTGTGGAGAAGTTGCAGAATGCAATCCCCTCACTTGGCATCGGAGGAAAAGAGTTCGATATGAGGGATACAACAAGAAATGGGACGCAACAAGAAACTAATCAACGTCAGGGAGCTTGAAACTTGATATTTGTCAAATTAATCCACTTTATCCATCAGGCTGTCCCTTGCTCATGATGCTCCTTCCCATTGTCTCCGAGAGCCTAGAAGTCATACACTTTTGACATATATGCTCGTGTCGAGTCATTTTTGGGACTCTGTCCCAGCATTCTTGCCTCTTCCGACAAGTCACTATGACCATAGGTCGGATGTGAAGCATGTCAACTGGACCAGATTGTCGGGATATCGAAGTGTGGGTCACATTCAGGAGGTTCGTGTCTTTCGATTTCAGTTCCGTTCCAGAGGGGTATATAGCGCATACTTGCGCGATGTACGTGTATAGATGTATTTCTGACATTTCATATCTCTTGCTCCTAACTTCTTGCAGATACCAAGATGCCGAATACAATGATAATGATGATTGCGACGACGACAGAGACCACTCCGAGGGAAAATCGAGTGACAGGAAACTTCCCCTCAGTGAGAAGTTTCTGTATGAGAAAGAATCGGCGAATGCCTGTCAACAGTAGTATTCTGGTCATGTTCAACATGAGTAGAAGGTATGAACGAACCGATTGCAAGGACAACAAGACCCAAGATGACAGATGTCGCACCAAGAGGGCGAGCAAATTGATGGATACGGTTTAGTGTGATGCTCACAGTAACATTGGCGGACGCCACGGCAAAAAGTTGGACGAGAGCTTTAAAACTTGTCAATAACAAGGCGGTATCCGGTGAAGAATGACGTCACATACCGACACCAGTTGAAGCTAGAAGGAGACTAGTACGAATGTACGCCAAAAAGGTGCGCTCAGATGCGAGGTGATCTCGTGCTACGCTTCCTGAATTCTCGAGAATAAGAGTAGGATGAAAGATCCCCTTGAATTGAGGCGATCGCAGCTTCTTCTGCCTTTTCCGAGACTTTCTGCGTCCAGAGTCTGGTGTATCTGAAAGGGACCCTCGCGAGACCTCCACAGAAGGGATGTTGGTGGGCTGCACGTCATGTACCTCGTTCTCAGAATCGGTATTTCGCCAATCAGAGTGGGGTGTTCCAGGCGGGGCACGAACATGCTCCAAAAGAGGAGACGGTGGGGGCTTGTTCTCAAGCAGTTGCGGTAACGGTTGTGAACGGACAGGAGATAATTTAGAGCTCGACTGGCCCGACATGTTAAGCTCACATTGCTCGAGTCACCTTTCTGAAGCCATCGGAACTTCGGACGAAAACTAACGTGGCTTTTTGTCCCCTTATATGGAAATCCCAGAAAATGTCAAGAAAGCTTGTTACCCGCTATAACCAAGTGTACGGTACTCTTAAGCGTGCGCTCAAGCATCAAGCATCCCGCATCTGTAATGAACATAATTGTGATGCATCCATGATTTTAAGAATCGTCACCAAGTCCAATCACGATAGATCGACATATCTATGTCGGTGCGTATTAGGTCAGCATATTTGATCATTGCTGAACTGGACGAACAGTTTCTTCAAAGGTCGACGTCTGCTCTCGGGGACACGCAATGATCAGCGGGGATGTAAAGCAAACATTTCTCCAATCACTGATGGTGTGTATGTACCCGTACACAATTTTTTCTGCGGATTTTTAATTTCTACATTTTCCAGGCTGGTGGTGCAGCAGGAACGGCTGTTGACCTACTCTTCTTCCCTATTGATACCATAAAAACACGACTTCAATCTGCTCAAGGATTTGCGCGTGCGGGTGGGCTAAGTGGGATATACAAAGGTGTTGGTAGTGTCGTTGTAGGCAGTGCGCCGGGAGGTGAGTTTTTTATTCTCATCAGCTATCCCACAAAAAAGTGTTGACTCGGTGATATTAGCTGCTGTCTTTTTCTCCACCTATAACACTATGAAGAAACATTCACCTTTACCTGAAAACTTCGCACCGCTCAGTCACATGCTTTCTGCATCTGTGGGTGAAGTTGTACGACACCTTCCCAGTCCTTGCTCGTATGCCGCGATTTTCATTCCTTTTCCTGAACTTTTATCCAGGCCGCATGCTTGATACGTGTCCCGACCGAAGTCATCAAGACTAGGACCCAAACAATGACTTACGGTGCCCTGGGCAAGTCATCACTCGCGGCGGCGAAGCAGGTGTTATTGAATGATGGATGGACCGGGTTCTATCGAGGGTTCGGGTCAACTATCATGCGGGAGGTAAGTTGAGGACTCGTTGCAGTGCGAACCAGAAGCGATCATGTCATTTACTTCTGGAGATACGTCACTTTGACATCGCATTGCCATTGTCCATATCTTCTAAATTGGAGAACGCCTTCTCTGACAGGCTTCGTGATTGTCTTACTGCTGTTGTCATTCTGCAATGCCCCGTCCCTAACACTGCCTTTCGCAGATTCCATTCACATCCCTTCAGTTCCCCCTGTACGAACTCCTCAAAGCACAGCTTTCTAACCAACTAAATCGAAAACCTCTATACGCGCATGAAGCGGCTGTGTGCGGTAGCATTGCAGGAGGAACAGCCGCAGCGCTCACCACGCCTCTTGACGTGCTCAAAACACGTGTTATGCTCGATCTCCGGGTGTGATCACATCTTATATGCTTATGATCAGTGCTCATGCCGCTACACAGAACCCTTCCAAGGAACAGCTTCCGTCTCTCAGTCGCCGTTTCAGAAACATCTATGTAAATGAAGGTATACGTGCTCTTTTCTCAGGTGTTGTGCCTCGGACAATGTGGATATCAGCAGGAGGTGCGGTTTTCCTTGGTGTATACGAATGGGTAGTCCACGGGTTGATATCCTATACATAAATACCCATGATATCATTATTTTACACATTGATATTATGTTAGATAGAATTTTGCGTAGTCCGAACTATACATAATTTCCGGGTATTGAGGAAGCGTGGGTATCGTCAAGTCATTATAGTTGATTTGCACTACGGTAAACCTAAGAGCGGGGAGAGAGACTTGGGTCCGGACCCAGACGCAGGATGACACGAGGAAGTTTCTTCGGGGCACTGATTTCGCCTTCACTAGAGCTCGAGCTATCGCTGCTCTCCGTACCGGAGCTTGATGACACCGAACCGGGTTTCCTATCTGCACTCGGTTGTGGACTAACGAAAGGTGCGGAGCTTGCAGACTTCCGATCACGCAGGGTCATGGTAGAAGGAGCAAGCAGTCGTGAGGTTACAGCAGGTATCAACGTTTTGGCGCTCGTATCGAGAGACTGGAATATCTCAACTGCGCGTTCGAGCCAAGGATCGGTCGCGGCGGTGGTTAAAGATGGTCGGCCGCCTCGGCGTTTCTTCGTGGCTTTCTCCAGCTAAGTACATAGAGCAGAGATCAGTTCGAGATGACATATGGGAACGGATATATATGGCTCCAACGCACTTTGATGAGATTTTCAACATTCCACCATCGTTCGTCAATTTTTCCTCGGAGCTGGGCTTCGTCTACCAGCCCGGAGATGTGTGCCATAGCGCCACTCATAAGAGCTCGATCACTATATCCGCCTTCAAGCACGCTAATGAGCCTCCCTCTCGCGTACTTGTCGCTGAGAACACGGGCGTCACGAGCGAAGCGATGATAAAACGATGTTGGGACCTTGCGATTGTGCCTCGACATGGATTCGTACTCGTGCTCACATGCATCCATGCCACAGCTAGTAAACGATTTCAGTCAGCTCACGTTGAGCAGAAAACGAGAAAGGGAATACTACTTGCCTGATGAGCACCATGACATCATCCCCAGGTCCACCTGTACCATCGAGGAAATCTTCAGCCTTCCGCAAGATTTTGCTATACTGCTCCTTATACAATACATCCCAGAATTGTTGCTCGGTAGAGTAGGTCTGCAGATGAACATTCTCGATATACTGTCCATGTGCGTTGTGCAAGCATACAGAGGCCGCTTGAACGAGCTCTAGTTTCCCGTCCTGAGGCGGTCAAGTTAGACTCAAGGAAGTGGGTAATAACAGGCATACCTCGCATGGGTATGACAAGACATCATGTGTAGAACCATAGTAGACCTGGAGTCCGGGTTTTGATGCAGTTGGGGCACCTGCTTCTGCTTCAAGCTTAAGGCGGTATGTTTCTTCGTTGATTTGCCATATGATCGACTGGGTACCATTCCCTGCCCCTCATCAATTTCGGAGGGAATCAAATGACAATAGAGCTTACCATGGTGGAGGTCAATATCAAGGATAACCACGCGGTTCACTCCGTGTTTGAGGTGGGCTGATTTAGATCAATGAAAGACCCTTCGTTGAGTGTGAGAATAACGCACCATGAGCTGCACCAATAGCGACGTTGTTCACGAAACAGAATCCTGACGGTGTGTCTTCCCCGCAATGGTGCCCTGGGGGGCGGATGACGACAAAAGCGCGATTATCAGTCTTCGATGCGATGACATTGTCGACTGCCTCGCAGACAGTTCCAACTGCACCCTGAATTGCATCAAGCGACTCCGGACATACTAAGGCACCTTTAAGAACCCTTTGATCTCTTAAACTGAATTGAACTCACGATAGAGATCACCCTGCGGCAACCCTTCAGGGATTTCCGATACTCCATTGCTGATCTTCTCTCGACTGTCTCTCGCCCATTTTTTCAGTTTTTCAAGGTACACATCTCCGTCAATATCACCATGGATGAATTTCACAGCGGGATTATTGAGCAAATCAACAGAAGTGGTGCTTCGCACGATCGAAACAGGAGTATGTTGAAAAGTCTCGGATGTCGGCGTGATGTTCAAGCGGTCCAGAGCTCCTACTAAGTCGTCTGGATCGACAGGCTCAGATTTCGGGGCCGCACGAGGAGCGATTGATTCAAGACGTGCAAGTGCAGCTGATAGTCCTACTGTTACTGCACGAAGACGTTCAGGTCTTTCCACTATCGCTGAAAGATCCCGGGATCGAATGTATTTATGTCGATAACAAGCATCCTGAAAGAATATAGTAGGTCGTTTGTTGGTTTCAGCTGTTGTCACCGCGTCAGTGTATCTCTCTGATAACGGGGCTTGACTTACTCATTGGAGAGGTGTATGGTTGGAGAGGATCAAAAGTTGAACAATTCTGAATAAAGATCGCTTATTGTCGCGTCCAAGTCGCGTCTCGGCTAATCACCTGAGTGACAACGAAGTACGATCGGTAGTATTCAGTGCTTTTCTTAAGGTGTGTTGTCTAGATTAGCTGCCGATATCCCAGTGCTCACATGCATCCTTGGACCCCAAAAGAAAGCTCGAAGTACATTCAAAGGTATTTCATAGGTAATAGATAATGCCCGTCCACGATAAATCTGGATCCAGAAATACAAGGAATATATACCAGTACTGATGCAAGGCGTGTGTCCTCGCATATGAGAATACCGCCCCCGAGCTCAAGATTGTCCGTTCACAGCACCTGCAACTTATCGAGGAGAATCGCCCAATCCATCACCGTGATACCCTCTTTTAACGCTGCATCCCTTAGCTCACGATCTCTCGTCTCGTCCGACAAACGAGCGATAGCATGGAGGTGAACATCATTCCTGATACCGAGCCTCGCAAGCGCAGGGGCCAGATGGAGCAATGAGGGATCACACGAATCCAGTATCTGCTCCAAAGCAACGGTCGATGCAGACTTGATAGTGCTGATAGTTGATCCGGACTGCGTAGGATGGAACGAGGGTGCGGATTCTCTCACATATATTCTATTCGGAGTCGAGCTACGGGGTGCTGGTTGGGCTTTTGGTCGAGAGTGATCTGGGATCTGTCGCGCAAGAGTCACCGCTACACGTCCAGGCGAGCTTCGGCTACCGCCTGCACTCCCGTTGAGACCATACATAGGCTGGGATGGAAGGATACCATGGCGGGGGTTCTGTATCGGCCCACGGAGGGGTCGCGGAGGCGTTTGGGGAGGAGTCGGCTGCCATATTCCTGGTTGTGATCCTGAGTCACTTGATCTCGACCTTGGCCTTCTTCGCGATGAGTGGCTCGATGATTTTTGGGACGTGGTGGCGGGCGAAGTCGTCCGCCTTTGCTGAGTGAGTGAAGTGTCAGTCGAAGCAAGATACCGCCTCGAAATCACGTACAACTTGAGACACAGGTGCACTCTCGGATTGTTCATCTGTGATGGTGCGAATGATACTCCCCGGGTCTGACCCTGGAGATACACCACTCTCCCTCAACGGGGGTGGTGGAAGTGGTAGGCTCCTCTTCCTCGCCCTTGGACTGTCCATCTGTCCCACCGAACTCGCCTCATCTTCTTCCGCCTCCTCGTCACCATCCCCATCATCTCCACGTAGTGTGACCTCCCCCTCCGCAGCATAGTCGTGTGCATCCAAGTAATAAATGTCCATATTCGCCTGCTGATCAGCCTCATGGGCAACTTGTTCCCGCCACGTCGATATTGTCACAGTTCGTTCGGGGCCTGACTCCAAAACTCTTCTGTCCACCATCTCTAAGGAGTGTCGGGGACGTACCCCAACTCCAGTAGTCCTGCCGACGGATCCCAGACGCGCGGGATAGCCGATCCTGCTAATCCCCGTCGCGTTCGCATTGGTGGTTGTGATCGTTGCTTTGACCGCCTGTCCACTCGATTCCTGCTCTCTGCGGCTGCGGGTGGGACTCAATGTGAGGTCAGGGCCTGCACCGAACTTGCGCTCTAGCTCATTCATGATGCATCCGTAGTCGCCGTGCGTCTCGTACAACTCCCGATCTCGCGACTCCCGGGCGTCGCTATTTAATGCTCGTGCTTGGTCCTTATCTTTACGGCGGGGAGAGGGAGTGGCGGGCTGTGGCCTCGACACCGAAGGTCCTGCGATCGGCCCTTTCGTGATAGTCGCTCGAGCATAATCAGATGGTAGAGGTGATCTGGACCTTTCCAACCTGTGCGCCGGGCCACTCCATTCGGTATTGGCGCCTCGCGTCGTCGCAGCATCAAAGTCATCATCTATAGGTGGAGAAGTGGAAGGTGGCGGAGGCCGCCGTACGACAGTCTTCAGGGACGGGCCATACTTATTCGGTACGAGGTAGTATACGTCAGATTCTATAGGGGCATTCCAAAAGTGAACATATGGCGAAAAAGTACCCGCGAAGGCCGATCCTCGACCTCACCACGTACCTCTCTCGGTTCCGGGCGCGTCTTGTCCATGTTGTCGGTTCAGGTGATTGGGCATTGGGAACGGTTTATGGTCGTTACCACTGCTTCTTTGCTGTCTTCTTGGGAGTCTGAATCCTTGGATTGGGATGCACCAGAACATTCGCAGCACGACAGAGGTGGAAGGTGTGCACGCTTCAAAGACGCTTGTCGGCGATAAATAACAAGGCAACCAACACGAGGCAGCATCGTGGTCATAATTGGATCTACACGTGCCGAATGAAAGGAGTCAAAGACGTTTCAAGTCTGGCCAAGAATGAGTACTTACTTTTATCAGCTCCTGTATGAACTGCCAAACAGAGACAAGGCGCTTGTTGCAACGTTTACCTCTCAGATATACAACACGAACACGTAACACCGAATAAAAGGACCAAGATATGAAGAGATGGCATTGCAAATACATAGAGTACAATGGAAAGAATAAGTTATACAGTGGCGAAAGGGTTTACGACCTTTCACCGCGCAGGCGACGCGCAAGAGCCAAATCCTTAGGCTGGCTAAAAGCAAAAGACAATCAGATTCCAGGCCCGAAATAATAGAACAATGGCCATACATGGTAACACCTAAGCAAGGGAAGTAAGAATCATGAAATAGAAATGCAATAAAACGAATGGTACATACGTTTCGCGTGAATGGCGGCAAGGTTAGTGTCTTCAAACAGTGATACAAGGTAGGCCTCAGCCGCTTCCTGAAGAGCCATAACAGCAGAGGATTGGAAACGAAGATCGGTCTACACGTGCAATGAGATGAGAACAATGAAATCAAACTTCGAATGATGTCGCACACCTTGAAGTCCTGAGCAATTTCGCGAACAAGCCTTTGGAAGGGCAGTTTACGGATGAGGAGTTCGGTTGATTTCTGGTAGCGACGGATTTCACGAAGGGCGACGGTCCCAGGACGGAAGCGATGGGGCTTCTTCACACCTCCGGTGGCGCTCTGATAGAATATGGAGTCAGTAACAGAGACAACTGCGATGGCTAACGGAACAAACGGAGGCGGTCTTCCTAGCGGCGGATTTCGAGGCAAGCTACAGAATACAGATACATTAATCATCTACTCCTCAACGGCGAGCCATAAAGTCGAACAATGTACCTGTTTACGGGGAGCCTTACCACCAGTGGACTTGCGGGCGGTTTGCTTGGTGCGAGCCATTGTCTTGTGTTGGATATCAAAGAGAAATTATGTAGCAGACTTGATCGTGGACGTTAAAAAACAAGCCCTTGCGTTCAGCAAAACTTGATATTTATAGTCTCTCGCGTTTGAACACGTGATGCAATAAACAACTCGTCCGCGGCGCGTACATAAAGCCAAATATCGCGAATCACGCAACTCCGAAGTGCTCGCGTGATCATCCGACTTGAGTATGTAATTGTTTCCTGAATCATACGGCCGAAATAATATCTTCGAAAATCAGCAGTTGTTCCAGAGGCGATAGACACTTTTGCCTCCATCTTTTTTGAAGCCTGCGGACTGCGATGCCGCCATTTAACTTGTGTGGGATTCTATGCAATCAAATGCCTCCGAGTTTCTCCCTCCTTTCGAGAACTTTTCAGACGAAGTCATGTAGGTCTATTTCTTTTTCTTTTTGAACATGTTCGCATTCTCCTCCAACGTCTGCGAGCAACACATCTAGGACTTCGCATCCCTCGAAGTTCACAGCTGTTACTGCCTTAATTTCTCTCTCGGCATCGGTGGCATTCGTTACAATGACGAGACTGTACGAGGGCGGCCACGTCTTATGAGGCTTAATACTATCACGCCCGAATCAGGAAAAATGGCTCGAGTATTTGGCTCGAGTATTTGGCTCTCGGCGGATAACTTGGGATCTCACTTACAAGGCTTTAACTATCACAACGTATTGTGCTAGGACTATCCGGCACCTCGAGCTGCACTACTTTCAGATCCGCATGGACCGAGAGATGATTGCCTTATCTCACGAAACTTGCAGCATCATCGTAGGTGCCCGATATTTTGATCCAGATCTGAATATGGGGAAGAACCAAAAGTAGGGATGGGTCAGTGGAACTGCAAGACCGCTGTGATCATTCCAAGAATGTCTGATTCAATCGACATTTATTCTGAAAGAAATCGAGGCAGCGAGCGAGAGAATTCTCGATGGCCATGATTCGCTGCTTCCATATGCTCTTCCCTGTTGACACATTTTGCGTGTCCGTGGAGTCAATCTGAAGAGGTTTCATCAAATCAATTTCTCGCACCTGCGTCATGGATTTGTCTTTCTGGCGACGGATTAGATTTCTGCTTGACAATATTTCCACTTCTTTTACTTACTCATCTCAATCACGATGGAAGAAGCGTTACATTGCCCCAAATTTCTTAATTATTCCCGCACTTGGGGGTAACTGACAGTGGCTAACGGGTGAAGTGATCTTTGCCCATCGAAATAAGAACACAATCCTTAAGATTGTTGAACTGGCTACCTGGGATCATCCACGTCACTAATAGGAAACAAGGTTGGAAACACGTTCAATACGTAGTCCATGAGGTCTGGGTACTAAATAGTCCGCAGTTGCAATAGCTCGTGCGCTCATTGTGGCGCGTCGCCAGAATGATGGCCCGAACTCCCGAAAACTCAGCTTGGCGGTGCCGACGTCGTCTCTCGTCTCAGATACGGTTGTCATGTTGACTAGTATCTCTCTCGTGGCACAAGAAAGACAATTCTGGACCATTGCAAAGTACTGTCTCACAGGCAAATGAAGTGAAATTCCTCCCATATAAGATGAAAAATATAATCTTCTGCTTGAACATATTGACGAGCGGGTATATCTCTTGTGGGCATACCAGAGAATCAAGTGTCTTATGTATGTATCTCGTGTCTGGACCTCCGAACAAGGGAATGGTCCTATTTAACTGTAAGTGCATGCACTCTTTCAAAGTCTCTGAGAGAGAAAAAAATGACATGTACCATCCATCCCCGATTAGGATCAGTTCCGAAAAATTGAAGATCTTACTTCCCCCTTTGCAGAAGGCTCAAATATCCTTTACCTTTCTTAGACGGCACTGTATCTGAGCTTTTCTGTACTCAAGAAAATGCTGTGATCATCCTTTTCGGTGGCCTAGATGAGGCACTCGCTTTGTGATGATCAATCTTGGCAGGTTTGAGTGGTGGGAGGTGATTGTTCCTCCTCATGTTACCCCTCGCGTCCTTGCAACTATACGTTTTATCGATGGCTGCCTTTATATTTTTGGGGGCCAGGGCAGAAAAGCCGTAAGATCTTTTCGTGTTACTACTTTAGACACCCATACGTCTAACCAAGCGTATCCTGCCCATTTACACACGTTGAGGCTTCTTGCATGTGCAATGCCGTACAAAAATTCTTCTTCTCCCTGGTGTTGTTGGTAACAGAACAGCGGTAAGCAGTGCCCATTCCAAATTTCACATAGCCCACAATGCTTAAGCACATGGTATTCTTTGATAGGTAAATTTCGCTACTCAACGGCTGCATCTCTTTGATGTAGGAAGGAACGAGTTCAAAGAACTTGAGCTGACAGGTGAACTACCGTCATCTGTGGAGTGGTACAATGCAGACATCGCCTTTTCTGGAAGATTCTTCTTTGATGTCAAGAAAGAAGATTTGGCAGAAGAAGTGAAGCCTTGCAGCCGTTGCTGTGTTTTTTGCTTGCAACGTAGGAGCGATATAGCCGGCTGCAGTCCTAAACTCTGGATTCTCAATCTTTCCAATGCTGAACACTCCGAGGTCATTTGACCTCAATTTCACATATGTCGAAGAAATGCTACAAGCTGAGATTTAGCACTATTATCGTCAATGCTTTTGCCGACAGGCACTTATTGGTCATTTATTCCACTCAGATCGGGTACCAGCTGAATGCCTGTATAGATTGGCCTATGATTATGATACTCATCCTTCGCATCTGTCTCAACATCGACCTCGCCTGGCCATTCTCCAGCCAACCCTCGCACTTCGCGGTCTTCGTATTCTCGTTTATACTTTCCATTGTATTATGTATCAGTCTTGCAATTCAACACCTTGAACCATAATCACACACGCTTGAGCTGGCATGCAACACTTCCAGTGCCTACCCCACACAATCCTCCAGCCCCCGAACAACCACCTTCCTCCATCACATCCGGATTTGCATGACGACACATCGCAGGCATGCCTAAACTATGTATCGCCCGAGTTTGGGATCAGTAGGAAAGTTATATCTTCCGTCTCATAGATGCGACAATCTCAATTTCAAGCTTGTACAATGACCCCGTTCCCGGCTCAGAGATCGGACGCAAATCCACATACTACCCACACCACCGAGCATTCTCCCTCGCCTCCAACACCTCGCATGTCCTCTGCGCCTAGCTCCACCTCCAGGATGACAGGAACACTGGCTCGGGCTCAGTGGCGGCAGACAAACAAGGCTTGCGGTGCTTGCAGATGAAACGGCGACAGCGACGGAAGTCTTGAAAGTGAAAGAGAAGGCAGAGGAGGAGACGATGTGAGAAAGGGAAGTCCGAGTACGAATGAGGGGTGCGATTGCCTCTTGAAGTTGGGAGGCTTTTCAACATCGTCTTCCAACCTGAACTATGGCTGCTTTCAATCCTTTCTCTGTGATCTTTTTCGTTCTCATGACACCGTACTACTCTCCAAACAGTTTACCATCCCATTCGGCACACGAAATTCCGCACACACCTACTCTTTCTCAATGTCAACGTCAACACTGATATCAGTATTGTTAGATGTTCCCAGATTATAGCCAGCTTAATAGCCAAACTGCTGATAGACGAGCGCGAAAACGTGACGGAAAGAGCGGTCCGTCCGGGTCGGTCCTTAAACGCGAGGGTAACGCCAGGCGTTCTGGCGTCTGTGTGGGCACGGGACAGCCGTTGTAGCACCCGTTGGCGCTACAAGGGGGAACGTTGTTGAGCTGTTAGTGGATGTGGATGCGCTGGTGCTTCCGTCTCTCTCTTTTCCTCTCTCCCCCTCTCCCTATCGCAAACCGTACCAGAGAGTGCATTCGTATCCATCGTATCATATGGAGCATAAGAGGTTGCGCTTGGAGAGCAGCAGAAGATAGATGTAAATGGTGCGGAGTCGGGTGGGATGCAGACTATACATTTTCAAAACACGTTCTATGGATAGTACGAGCGCTCGCCTATGCCTGTCTCTCGTATCAAACGATGACGACAACGACCGCGACGTTGGATATATTCACCGGCGCAGGCGCGTGGCGGCAGCTTCTCTACGGACTTGGATTTACTGGTCCCGTTGCTATCGCCGTGCGCAGGCGCGCCAGAGCGATGGAGGTGGAGATGGAGATGGAGAACATGACATCTCATTCTGATTCTGATTCGCGGTCAGGCGTGACTAGATCGCGGTCTTCATTTGCTCGGAAAAGGGGCCCTATAATCATGGTCCTCTCTAGCTCTCGAAAGGAACCTGTCGCGCCCACTCATCACCCCCCTTTCCGTTCCCGCTTGGCTCTCTAGTGAGGACTGCAAGGCAAGATCGAAGGAGTTCCACTACTGGTTCCTTTGGATCTCGACGTTGATGTTGATGCGGAGGCGGAAGATAAATGCAATCTTGTGTGTCATTTGATGTGTAGAGGGATAGGTCCTGCTCTTCGGCTGATGTCTGAAAATGGAGGTTTAGTACGATGTCATGTTGAGGTGAGAGAAAGAAGAGTAAGAGGGAAGCCATGCAAAGATCAGAGGTGAGAGAAAAAAGAGTAAGGGCCGGAGGGACAGCGGAAGTGAATACTAAGTATGTACAAAGATAAGAAGGTGCATATATGGGCGAACAGTGCAAGAAACTGTAAGAAAAGCGCATATAGCTAAAAAGGACAGCACGAGAAGAAGCACGATTAGAAGAGGTGTCAATGGCACGCTGGCCTTCCGAACGGAAAGTGAGAAAGCACTAGTGGCTGAGGCAAATGCATGCCAAAAGAATGGGATGAGCAACAAACTTGGGCCAGATGCATGCATACTGAGAGTCTGAGACGGAAAGAGAAGGCAGAAGTGATGAGAAACGAGCAGAAAGTGAATCCAACGCGTGTAAGGAGATAAAGAACAGGAAAGCAAGGCAATAAAACAGTGTCAATACGAACAAGCATCAAGCAGAAGCGCCGGCAGTAAAGCAGCAAAATCGAAAGAATAAAAACAAAAATAAAAACCAGACACTCACTCTCCGAAGTTGAGCTAGCAACACGACCTCCTCCCTCCACTCCTACTCAGATCGTCTCTCCTCCTCATTCTCCTTCGCCGTGCCCGTTCTGTCTTCGAGCATCGCAAGCCTCGTCTGTCTGCGGCCACTCAATTTGGATCCGGAGCCAGTTCTGTAGGTGGAGCCAGGCGTGAAAGACACACGGGAACGGTGTGTTTGGGGTTGTGGTCGGGAATCATCACAGTGCTGAGGATGAACAGGAGTACGTTAACCCGCATTTGGTCTCTGAGCCTCAGCGTGGTCGTTGTACGACGACAGGAGCGAAGATGTGTTTGAGATTGTGAGGGTCTGGAGGAGATTAACAAACCAAAAGAATGAAAGAAACAAAACAAGACGAACAAGTCTATTCCAATTTCCGCCTTACGCGCTGAAATGTATCAACCACGAGTCAAATCATCATCCCCTTCATCCAGCATCGTCTCCTTCATGGTACTCACTCTCCTCGGGTCAACCACCCTCGAGATCGAGATACTCGCGACGGTTCTTGCCCACCGCGCACGCACAATGTGTGCTGCGGGGGCCAGGAGTGGGGGTGGGGACTCTGCATCTGTAAGGGCTGTGACGGCGAGTTTCCTTTCTCCTTGTCCAGACTACTCCCTGTCAATTTCGTCGCAGGCGACGATGGCAGCTCCAACGCAGATCTATAGAGATATGTAGAGGAATAATCAGGAAAGAAATGAAAGAAAGAAAGAACAAGATGTTTACTCACTCTTGAAATATCCGGGATATGTCCTTCGGGCAATTGTTTGGACCTTTGATTTCAAGTCCAACACGAGCGAAGCTATAGTCACAACGACGGACAAACGTGATGCGTGCGCCGAGTCTTGTGTGCTTTTTGGATTCAGTTCTTGTTGCACCGTGAGTGTTGAATGTAAGTCTTCTTATTTCGACCGGTAGTAAGTATCAGACACGGGCTAAAGATGATCTTGCTCCCAGCAGCCATCAATCAATAATCCATCAATCATCCTACGCGCCTTTTGGAGGACTCCTCACGGTATAGATGGCCGTGAATACCTTTACTTTCGATGTTCTTCTAGCGTGCTTGTTCCCAATTGCTCTTTTTGCTGCTGCCCTAAGGACCAGCGGGTCATGGACAAATTTTCTGGATTTTTTCACATTCAAATTTCGCAAACCCTCTCACGAGCCGTTCTCCCTGAATAGAGCCTATCAGTCGTATTCAAACTATCAGCGTCTGGCCACATCGGAGGTCACTAGCCGACGTACGACATACAATACTCTTGGTCGAGGCCACAGACGTTTGGGTAGTACTCTTGGGTACCCAGAAAAACTCGATAGGCTGAAGCTCGTCACGGATATGAATGCGATGATTACCGAGAGGATTGCAGAGCTTGCAGCTGCTGAATTCGGTCTCGGTAAACCGGGTGTTGGTAATGAGGATATTGGAAGAGTACGGGAATCACTCAAGCACTTCATTCGTGATTGGAGTATCAATGGTGCCACGGAGCGCGAAAGAATATTTCGACCAATTCTCAACATTCTGGGAGTCGTTGACGAGAACGAACGATTGGGAAAACGTGTTCTTGTGCCAGGGTCTGGGCTGGGAAGATTGGCTTGGGAGATATCGCGACTAGGTATGACCAAAGTAACATTTGTGACTGAGCAAGTTTTAAGAAACGTTTTCAGGATACGATACGACAGCTAACGAACTATCCTTCTTCATGAATTTGGCCTTTCGGTTTTTGCTGTCACCAGAGACCACTACAAAGACCAACGAGCATACGCTCCGCCCTTATGCCCACTGGTTTTCGCATCAGCGATCAAATGAATCTCTCTTCCGCGCTATCCACTTTCCAGACGCCATTCCCCGCCTGAGTCCGACCTTTCATCTTCTCGAGGCCGATTTCCTCACATTGAAACCCCCATCCGATATTCCTTCGAAATTCGTATGGTCAAGGTCGGATCCTGCCCTTCATGAGGTAGGGTATGACTACATTGTCACCCTCTTTTTTATCGATACCTCCTTGAACGTGCTCGCCACGATGGAACACATCTATACCCTCCTCCGTCCCGGTGGCACGTGGATTAACTTAGGCCCGTTACTCTGGACTTCTGGGGGGTACGCAAAGATTGAGCTGAGCCTCAACGAAGTTATCCGCGCTGCGGAGGAGATTGGATTCGTAGTTCATGATGGAGACGCTACTGCTGGGGACCTTTTTGCGAGACGGACAGTGGAGTGCGAATACACAGGTGATACAAACGCTATGATGCGATGGATTTACAAAGCGGAGTTTTGGGTCGCAACAAAGCCCAAGTGACGTTGACTTCCGCCCGCCCGCTACCATCAAGGGATATTGCCACTATCGTCTCTTGTCTTGCTATACACACGTCTACGACACCTCCGCTATAATAAATGAAATCATTCACCACAACACAGCCTCACGCGTGCCTATACATGGACCCCTCCATCTATTTCAAAACGAACATCTCCGTTAATCTTCCTTAACTCATCGAGTGGCCCTACATGAATGAGTACAAAAACTCCAGCACGCTGGTCTCTTCGTCTCTGGCTCAGAACGTGTCCTGCCTACAAAGGAGGCACCTACTGTGTGAAGGACCCCGGTTTGGCAATGCGTAAAAGGATTTCCTAGGCTTTGGGTGAGTTTTGCTACACAAGCTTGAACACGCATCGGCTTATTTGGTGGTTCTCATCTCGCACCAGAATACGGCGTCGAAGCAAGGACAAGTTGACAAAGAGTTGTCTTTGTGAGAATATGCAGTTATCAATGAATTGTTCATGACTATGAAAGCTGGTTGTATTACAATGGGGCAGGCATAAAGACATCGTAGTGCCACAAGTGCCAGTGCCTGACTCCGGAGTCAAACAAGCTCAGGACAGATCTGGCTCAACATCTGGGAAACTGGGTAGATATCTGGGGCCCATAAGAGTTGGGCTATTTCCATGGAGATTAAACAAATGGACACAATTTCTGGCAACAACCAGAGAACCAACACATGGAACAGGAAGGTGCATGTGATAATCAGGATCAGTGGGCATGATAGGATCAAGTATTTCAGAACAACCAAGAAAACATATCATTTAACATTAGTCTGTTACTTCTTGGGTTACTGTATGCTACACTTGTTTGTATTGATCAGATATGAGTTTTTGTTGCAGTACTTCAATGTACAACACCACCATCGAATATCGATACCACGTTTCCACGCTGTGAGAAGCTTGAAGAGCTGCTAAATTTAAGGGAGGCAAAGCTGCACACAAGGAATCCCTCAACCTAAGGAACCACATCAGCAAAAGTGCTCGATGTTGACTCGATAATTGAAGTTAGTAGTGTGGAAGCGGAATCACCCATCATCCATCATGTGACGGAACGTGACTTGTCATAATTCGCTCTACAACTTTTTCGTTCACACTTTGACGACTATACCATAGGGGAAACGAGCCGCTCAATGAGTCTCGCGACGCTGCTCGGAGGGAATAAAGCTGTAGATACCGAGCTGGATGCCCTATTCACTGCAAAGGTGACTTTCTATCAATTTGAGGTGAAAATTGAATTAAATGGTTCCAATCTATCTACTTGGCTATCGCTTCTAAGGTTGATCAACTTCGTTTGGCCTGCTCTCAAGATTCTAATGGTTTCTTTTTCTGATCTCTCAGCCAATAGGCCAAGTTACTACGCCAATCTTAATATCAAGCTCTTCGAAAGACACCACCAAGAAACGTAAATCCACATCACATCTGACAGACACTTTGGAGTCGAAGAAACGGGCCAAGACTAACCCTTCCAATAATCAAGCCTCGACCAAAGCCCTGAAAGAAAAGAAAACAGCCAAGGGTGTGAAGAACACCACGGGCAAAGCAAAGGAAGTTGAGCCTGCTGAGGATGAGGAAGAGAACTCTGATGTGGAGAAAGCCTATCTGGATACTCACAAACCTCCCGACGAACTGAACGCTTCGGATTCAGATGGTGGGGCTGAGAGGCCCATCGAGCACGAGACCGTGACGAAGGCGAAAAAAGCATCTCGGCCTGCGCCAAAGGTTAAGTACGTGCCTGCAGACGAGACATCTGAACTTAGAGATCAACGAACAATCTTTTTGGGCAACATATCAGTCGACGTCGCTCAAAAAAAGGTAGGTTTAGCGTGTTCCATCTCGTTTGTACGTATCTTGACTTCTTTCCAGCCTCTTCTCAAACAACTACATCGACACATTCTCTCACAAATACCCACAGCTAAAATCGAGTCTACCCGTTTTCGCTCTGTGCCCTTTCAAGCTCCCACATCAAAGCTTCCCGACGATGACACACTCAAAGGCAAAGCCGACCCTAAAAATGCATTTACACCCCCCAAATCAGCACGCCAACGCGACATCGACCGCACATTGACCTGGCGCTCATTACAGAAGGATAAAGACGAAGAGGGACCCAGTGACGAGAAGAAATACCTCAACTCAAGTCAGAAGAAGAAAATCGCCTTTATCAACCACGAGTTCCACTCTGAAGCCGACACCGTCAATGCATACATCGTCTTTGCCCATCCTGTCCCTGTGGAGAACCGCCCTAAAAACCTCCCCCTACCACCACCGGTGCTTGACCCGTATGAGGCTGCGCGACAGGCCGTCCGTGGATGCGACGGGAGCACGTTCATGGACCGTGTCATTCGCGTCGACTTAGTGCGGAGAAAGGTTCTATCAAAACTTGATGAGGAGGCGGACGTGGACATCGTTGGCGCCGACCCAAAGTCGACCGTGTTTGTGGGTAACCTAGATTTCGCGAGCAAGGAGGAGGATCTGCGCGCATTCTTTGAGGGTATAGTCACTTCAGAGAGGGGAACACCCCCTGCCGGTGAGGGAGATGCTGAAGCGGGTGGGATCAAGAAGCCGAACTCTTGGGTTGTCCGCGTGCGCATCGTGCGTGACAAGGATACACAACTTGGAAAAGGATTTGCATATGTACAATTCATTGTACGTTCCCGCTCTTATCACGGCGACCAGCTACTCACTTCGTATGAAGGATCACGCATGTGTCGACGAAGTCGTAGCCCTTGAACCCATCAAGCTTAAGTTTGCTAAGCGCAAGCTCCGCGTTCAGCGCTGCCGCACCCTCCCCGGTTCCTCCGCCTCAACGCGCCAAGTCACCGCCTCCAAGCCCAAGGATAAAGCTATCTCTGACTCCTCCACTACTGCGAAACGCTCCACACCGATCGTCGTGCCCAAAGGAGATCCCTCCCTCGGTGAAAAGCTCGCGCACCTCTCCAAAGATGCACGAAAGCAATACAAGTCTTCAGACGCGGACCGTGTAGCGAGAAGACTGGCGAAGAAGAAGGCAAGAATGGGGATGTCGGACATCAAGATGCAGGGTAAGGAAAAGGTGAGGGAACGGGTGAGGAAGGGGGCGGGAGAGGCGGGGAAGAAAAAAATCAATCCCGGGACTAAGAAGGGGAGAGTCAGGAGCGAGAAGAGTCTGATGAGGCGGAACGGCAAGAAGGGTGGTGGGACTTCGGGGTAGCATCTGTCCATTAATTGAAATGCTCAATTTGTTGTCTTCTTTACTCGTGATTGTTGGCAAGGGTATCATGTATGAAGCTAACATCGGTCCACAGACCGTGACAAAACGAGAATCATTACATTGGACCTGATCATGATTCAAGATGCAAAGACATCGGTGGACCTGCTCACGATGATATCTTGGAAGAGAGTAACGCTTCACAGCTCTCTCGAATTCGGGATTTTGCAGCCCATGTGACTATACACCTTCTTACAATGGTTTCTTGGACGAGTGGATTTCCCATGAATACTGCCCCACTCAGTTCTCAAGGACAGGAATCTGACAAAACACTGGTCGGAGGCCGAGCATCGCGATGGAAGGGATAACCATATTGTTCTCCGATTAATCAAATGTCTGTCGAGCTGTGTTCAATTGAGCAGCCTGAATTCCAATGGCGAAAAGCTGCGGTTCGGGTAATTTGCGATGCCCAAGTTTAACATCTTCCTGAACCATAAGTAAAACGGTAGGGTCAATAGCCCTAGTCGACAAAAGGTATATCCTATTTCTGGTGTTTGGAGTGTATACCAGATGCGCAAAGGGAGGGAGAAACGTAGGATCAGGATACAATCAACGTCGTCAGATTCTTGAAATCCAAAATAAATGAAATTACGCGATGTGAAGTTTTATATATTCATCGGTAAGTAAAATGTACAAATGTCAAATGAATGTGATATGACGTATGGACTCAAAAACATAGCAATGAACTGCGTGCCAACATGCTCTGACTGATTGGGCACACGCTTGGTATCGCGATTGTCGGCCGACTGGTTGATGTTGAAGAAGACCTGATGTTCAATATCAGGAAGAGTCTTGGCCAAGGAATTCTTGAGGTGTCTTGTCCACGACACGGATATTTTAGGCTGGTAAGTCGTTGTCTCCATCCACTAGAAGACTTTATGAACCATAAGTCACATATCACTCATGTAAACTAGGAACATTGCAATCTTGTACCATGACACATGCGGATGAATTTATACTTTGCAAATCCAGCCTAGGATTTACGATCCTCATCTCCAACTTCTCCATTCCATCCGCTTTCTGCAAGGAAATCCATGAATTTCGTATCTTCTTCTGAAAAATCTACTCCTGTCATATCTGGTACAAAAAAGAATGTGATCAATACTCCAGTTATACCACAGATGGCTGTTAAAATGGTCTAGATCATTCAGGTCTCTTGACATGACTGTGATAAGGCTTGCCTGCAATGATGAATGTCCATCTAAACGTTCAATCAGCAGTCATTGGGGTGACTTGACAACCATGAGAACTTGCTTTTTCCCAAGATTGACCTGGATTGGCGTAAAAGCTTGTGTGCCCACGGCAGCGCCGGCTTTTCCGATTGCAGCAGACAGACCATAGCATGTTCCTCTGTTTTTATGTTCTACTAGAAATCTGATTCCGAGTATGGGAATGCTTACCTCACAGGTGTAGCATACGACCTATGAAGACGAGAAGATCAAGATAAAACCACTGCTGATAAAATATAACTTTCACTCACTCTGCACTGACAAGTCCCAACATGTTGCCGGGTCCCTATGTTTGTCAGCACTGATAGTAGCATCCAAGTGAAGCCGATTCATACCAAAGCAGCAATAGATTGCATGAGTCCATAGCTACAATACGGCACTTAAAATCAATCAAATCGATATCACTTCGCGTATGACACATACAAAACAACAAACAAGGGAACAATCTTGGTGATTTCATCGTAGGTTAAGCCAATAATGAGACCTAGACACAACGAACATGACGTTGGAAACTTCTTTGAACGCAATCAAGAAAAGTACTGACCAAATACAAGATAACCGCTAAATCCAAGCATCATCTGGAAACATGGAGTGGGTTAAATGAAGTTGGCGACCAACAAGACTGACAGTGTTTCTTCGACCCATTCTATTACAAAGCCAGGCACCGACAAGGATTCCAGGCAAGGACAGCGTTCCAAGCAGAAGTTGCCATTCAGCGGTCCGTTTTATAGACCTATCGTGAATGACACTGGATATGATCGTACCCGAAAACACACCATTCGGAGCACTGACCTGTTGACACTGGCCGTAAATTTATATCACTCAAGACATATGTGGCCTCTTACAAAGTCAAAAATAAACCTGATATATTGAGTCAGGATGTAAGTTGTCAGAGAGGGTTAGCGTGACTTACCATGCGCCACAGGTTCCAATGAGGGACCACCAGTACCGCTTAATGACCAACATGTATGGTACACGACCTAAAGACCAAGAGAAGTTCAAGAAGAAAAGCTGTAGGCAGCTTTTAAGTCTCACGTTTGATTGCTCCATCACGATAGAGCTTGGAGTGTACCATCCGTAGACGGAAGTAGAATACTGCCAGAGGCAAAACTATACCAACTCCAAAACAGACACGCCAGACGGTCTGCAGATGGTCTATTCCAGCTGCAGATAGGACGATCAAGAATACAGAGACCGCCAAAGGACCGCCAAGCTGCATTCATCAGATCCCAAAATGAAGCAAGAAGATTGGGACTAACAGTAAGAACAAAGCTCGTAACCAAGAGGAAAACTAGACACGAGTCAGTCACTTTTAGGGTCACAAAGTCGTCTCAAACCTGGCCCGCGGGTCTGGACAGATGCTTGATTTGCGGCTTCAGATGCACTGGTAGAAGCAGCAGGATATTCTCCTCCAACTCCCTGAGTCGGAGGTTAGCTTACAGAAGAAGGTATATTATCAAGAGACAACAGAGAAATTCACAATACCAGTGATACCTCTTGTGAGCGGTTGGATAATAAGTGAAGTGACGATTATTGTTACAAATGTTTGAATCGCACCGAGCAAACGTCAGGAACCAAAACAAGCCCGCGGGACTTCCTCCCTCTCCGTGAGCGGCAGTAGCAAGTATTGTTCCAAGGACGATAAGAGCTGTAGTAAAAACCAGGCCAGCCTTTCGACCAATCCGGTCACAAACCAGTCCTACGAAAACCTGACCAATAATAGCACCTTACAGAAGAGATTTGCGACGGGCCGAGTGTTCGGACCGGAAAACTACTCACCGACAAGTAACGAGTTAGATACTCGTGTAGATACATCGGATGTATATGCCATGGGATAGAGGGTTTGAAAAACGACCTATATGGATGTATGTAGTCAATAACCACGATAGTGCAGAAAACCCGAGACGGACATTGGTCATGGTCATGACACTGCCCTGGTCTGAAGTCGTAAAGCTAAGTTTTCTCTGAGTTTGAGGAAGAAAGGCACCTACACCCATCGCTGACTAGCCCAAAGCCCGCCGCAATAATGGTGAATAATTCGCTCATATGTTCCTTGGAGGCGAGAAGATCAGCATCCGGTAGCGGCTTGACCTCTTCCTTGATTCTGCTTCCAATTTCAGGTTCAGGCTCTGAGGACATTGACTCCGATGGCTATGCACAAGTGTTATGGGAACCTGCAACCCATTCAATAACCCGGTTTATCATTGAAGTATAATGGCTTTGAAACACGTGCCAGTGTGCGACGCCGATTGAGAAGAGGTGCATGCATCTCAAATCAAGTACTTCTTATTGGTTCGTGCTATTTGGCGAAAACTTCGAAGTCGGGCTGCATATGCACGAAGGTTCGTACTGATGTCGACCGCTGAGGAAACTTAAGCTCCATACTCTAGAAAGAGTGCCACACCGTCTTGTGACTCGGATGAGGGTAAGGCTAGTAAGTACTGAAGGCCAAAAGTGGCATATAGATGGTAAAATCCATTATGACAATTTACTGAGCACGTTTGAAATCAGACGTGGGTAAACTTGCAGCTTCCACGCGAAAAACACTTGTTCGTCATAGATGATGGGAGATTATCCATATACTGCCTATCATCAACATCGAGCGAAAAAACTCCTGAACATTTGGCTGCTGATCTTCCCCATCCGGCTTGAAGTTCTAAGTCAGAGATAGGATGCATCGACCCAGGTTGCCCAATCACTTCCGACAGCACTAGAGATATTAAACGCAGCCGCCTCGCTGTCGGTCAGTTCGGTCACAAAGCTGGGTCTATCTGCATCCTGGACGCCAGGACCAAAACTTTCGTAATCGGCCAAGGTCACGTTGCTAATACGCTCGTCGCCAGGATTCCAAATTGACCAGAGAGCATTGTTAAGAGGAGCTGTCACATTTGTGTGCTTGAATATGACTTTTGCAAATTCTATAGAAGAAAACGGAATTAGTACTGTTCGTGAAGGTACTCGATCTCTCACCTCCCCACGGGCGGCCGAAGAATACCTTGTCGGCGGTGCCGCTCACAGCGTCTGAAGCGAGAATAATTTCGTTGTTCTCGAAGACGTCTGTGGAGTGCTGTCATGAGTAAAGGGATATATATAGTGGAGAGCTGCACCTACAGCTGCCATCGTCGTCAGTTATACGACCACTTGCGGTGATGCAACCAGGACCCGCCACAGCAATGGTGTTACCACCGAAGAACGCGAGTCCATGACGTCCAAAGATAAAATCTACCGCTCCCTAGACGGAGTTATCATATATATCAACCAGGGCAGCGATGGTCGCGTACTGAGATGGACAGACCTCTATGTAGCTTTTAAGGTATACCTGTGTGCCCTCGTTCGCATAGAGTGTGTCCTGATAGCCGTAGAATCCACAAGCATAAAGTCCGACGCGGCTGCCATATTGGCTAATTGCAATTGCTTGTACCCCAGGTCCAAAGGTGTTTTTAACGTTAACGTTGTACATATTAAAATCATTCTTGTGAATGCGAAGGGTCCCACTCGCGTCGTCTGAGCCCGCTGATGTGGCATCTACACCAGCCTGGATGGTCACTTGATTATGAGAAAAGGACTGTGAGTCTGTGGTGTAACCATAGATCTGTAGGATTCGGGATCAAACTCAGTACGCAAGGGACTGCAAAAATTTGAGGTTAACCGTGAGTGGCCCAGGCCGTGTAATGTCGACTTGTTCGGAATATACCCCGGGAAACATGAATATCGACTGCGTAGAGCTGTCATCGGGTAGAGAGGCAACAGCCGCCGCTAACGTGCTAAACTCCCCTGAGGAGCTTGTTCCCGCTCGTACAACGATAGCACCGGCAGGAGGAGATGTACGCGTGGCAGCAAGCGCAACTTCATTAAAGAGGAAGAGGAATAAAAACGAAGACGAAAAAGTTTTCATGGTCGTCTCACGAAGAGAATCTTTGTGTATGATCAAACCTATTTTATAATAAAAACGGAGTCACAACAACGATGGTGTCCCAATCAGCTTGTTCCGTTACACGACAGTATCCACGAGGACGTTGGAGGAGTCCCACCCGGCGCGGTCAAGGTCACAATCCCGGCCCGCCCATCGAGCTTTGTTCAGGACACCTCTATAGCGAAAGTTAAGAAAATGACGGCGAACCGGCGATAACAGGACATTGTGACGCGCGATTCCAGAGCCTCGACTAAAGTGACCTGAATCTGAAAGATACATGAAAGCTTCAGCATGATGTCCAGCAAGAGATAGAGTCGTGCAGTCGAAGGATACAGCGTCAAAATTACGATTGCTCCCGAGCACTATATCAAGTATTAGTATACTGGCCAAAGGAAAATATTCGAAGTGCTGAGTTGTATTTCACACAAAACACTCCGCTTCTGCAGAAGGTTGATCCGAGGTGTCCAGGAGACGAGAAAACCGTGACTGCGGTACAAGAAAATTGATGTCATCCAATCTAGCCCGCTCCAATCTAGCCCGCGATCCAACTTCTCCGGGCTACTTAGAAAATAATGAGAGAAAAGCTTGGATCAACGACTCTACATGTACACTTACTGTTCAAATGCTCAAGCACTATAACCTGGCTGGTCACTCGTCACATGGGAGAAGAATCCAACATCCATAAATGCTACTCGTCTAGATCCGTGTTCAAGTTGAGATCTACTTAGCAGTTACGTGAGTGAAGGAACAAGCATATGAAACGGAGGCAATTTGTATACGGGCAGTGTGGGCAATGTGGTCCGGCCCACGTGGTAAAAGTAGATCAACAATCGATCCATCAGAGACACGTTTGGAGCTAGTCCCCCGTCCGTCGGACTCTGTGTAGCCGAGTCACCCCTGAAAGTAACCCAGGGCCAGTTGTACGTTGGCCGGCCTGAATCTTGTTGTAAAATTTTCTAACCGTTCGCTTCCAACATCATCGGTGTAATTTTCAGACCGTTCTAAGAAGTTTTACGACTTGCGTTGAGTCACATACAACAACTGAGTTGAGCGGGCGTTCGGGCGCCATGTGACAGCCAAGGTTATGCTGATATATCATTTGATCAAAAAGATGAGCTTCCACTGAGAAAAAAAAATATTCTGCCCAACATTCCATCATCACGACGTGCGCCGATAAAGAAAATATGTACACATGGCGTTTTGAGTTCCCCGAAACGCTTGGTTGAACTCATCCCGTCTTCCTCTCCCTCTCCTATAACCTTTTACTAGGCTTTACCTGGAGGTGGATCGCGGCCTGTCCCCTTCGCTTGCCCGTGAGAATGTCAAGTGCCGGACTGAGCGTCGACAAGACTTTAGGTGCATTGCTTGTTGGGTTCTCGGTGGCGTGCTGCGTGTATGGAGTGTTAGTGTCCCAGGTTTTTTCTTATTTTCGACGGTATTTCCAGGACAGGTGGCATCTCAAGTTAACTGTGCGTGAAATCCTCTTACTGTTATGGCTGTCCAATTTAAAGACTCGAATGATTTTTCACAGGTTGTCGCTATCCTGTATGTCGTGTCGCGTACACTATTTGGGTTTCTGTCACCCCAGAAACTTATCTCTATCTTCCAGCCTTTTAGAAACTGCTGATCAGGCGTTCATTGGCCACTTGGTGTATCATTATACCATTTCCAACTACGCGAAGCCACAAAGCTCGTTAGTCGCCACTGTTACATGGTGAGCACCAGTCGGACCTTGTACAGACCCATGCTTTGCTAATGTCAATCCCAGGTCTCTCATTGTACGTTCCTAGATAATACCAATGTTGTCGAAGCTCAATTCGTTCCATGATCAAGCTCCAGTTGACGATCGGGGTCAGTCTCATTATCTATTATCCTTTCAAACATGTTTTAAACCACTTTCGCAGGCGATTGTTGGTACTATTGTCAAAGCGTTCGTTCAATGAACAGTGTTTTTATATTGACCCACTGATGTTGGCATCACGCAGTTCATTTGGCCTTCGCGTTTGGAGATGTGAGTACTAGAGTCCGTTTCATACGTCACTCCCCTGATCTCACCTTTAGTCAGCGGGAGGAATTACTGGATAACAGGGGTCATCGTGAGTTCTCTGTCTTTTGAGCGCATAGGCCACCGTCTGATTTCTACGCAGATGTTCCTGACGTTCAGCCAACTAGGTAGGCATTCTCATTGAAGACGTTTAAAAGGCCCTAGTCGATGCTGATATCAATCGCTCGTTAGGGACGGCAATAGGTGAGATATGTGAGCTTCTGTGCAACGTTCAGATGTCTGATGCTGTCCCATAGCATTTACCGTCAAGGCGTAAGTGACAAACGATTCAATCTGCTTCATGTAATCCAACTCCTTCTCAGCTTCGAATTACCGAACATTTTCGCTGTATACAACCTTAAAGTCGGTATCATCAACAATCTCAATTCCAGGTTCCTAACTGTAGTGTACAGGGTCTCGGTACAGTTTCCTTGGCCCTTGGAGTCGCAACAGACGTTATAACTGCGGCTGCTCTCTGCTTCTTCCTGAACCGACTGCGCACAGGACTCGTCTCGTTCGCATTCTCCCCTGAAACAGCAAAACCATCCTAAAACTTTTTTCCAGGTCAGATTCCATTGTCAATAGTCTGATTCGATACGCTATCAACACCGGTGCATTGACCAGGTAAACACAGACTTCCTCCTCCTCAACCTACTGCCATCCTGACACAAACTTCTTCCAGTGCTTGTAGCTTAACAACTCTCCTTCTTGTCAGTTTGGATGCTTGCTTGCTCATTTCCCTCAAGGTCTAATTGACTTTGCATCTAGTACAATGTCAAATCTAAGGACTTCAACCTATATTTCATTGCAACCTACTTTATTGTCAGCAAAAGTACGTCCTTATGTCCTTTACAATAGGTCGTCGCATCCTCTGACCGCAAAGTACCTCTAGTGTACGCCATCTCATACATGGCGACGTAAGTCTACCTCGTCAACGACCGATTTCTCGTATTGATGCTTCGATAGGCTTACCACACGTCGCACCGTTCGGGGTCGGGGAACCGATCGTCAAGGCGGTACCACTGCCAGGCAGGACAACAATACGAATTTGTTCCCCCTCGGTACGCGTGTGCCCAGTTTAGGCCCAATGGATCTCGGAGGCTGGAGTTACTCCGACAAGGTATGATTCTTCAATAAATACAGTTACTGGTTGGAATATACGTAGCTCACGCCGTTTTGCGACAGGCCGGTTATCGCGAAGAATATCGCGAAGAAGACGAATTTCCTCTCAATACCTTCGCTCCTTCCGTAAAGTAAGAGTTCTTGAAGACATGGCCAATCTCCTCTGAAATGTTCGCTTTTTTCAAGGGTACCTCGCGCTCTTTGAAACTATCCTCTTGTGGTTGTATCATCTTATCTTATTCCGTATGTACTTATCAGAACAGAGACTCATTGAAGCAGCTGTCGCTGCGTCTAAATTTACTTGTGACCCTCGAATGGTGTGAACGAAGATCTGCGTCTAATTTTCAACATAGGATGTATTCCTTTTTCTAGGAAACATAGTCGATGCATAATATCTTGTGTCTAAATAGCGCCTTGTCAGAACCGTTTCATTTATTCGAAGAGTTGCTTGATTGGACAATTTACATATATCAGACGAATTTACAACTATATCAAGTCTTTTTGCTTCAATCGTTCTGGTGTGCGTACAAGCTAGCATACGGAACAGCGTCAAGGTAGATAGCGTTTAATTTTCTCTGCGATGTGCTATTAAGAGTAGGATTGGTGGTTAGAAGATTGATGATTGGGGGTACGACGATGCTCATGTCAAATGAAAAAGAGCGTCATTCAAGAAGCTCGAGGGAATAATGGGATGGATATATAGAATAAATGAAAGGAGCACCGAAGTCGACGTCGAAAAATCATATACGCCGCCGAGACCGAGACCGAAAACGAATAGCGGATGGGATAAACAAGGTGGGTTGTTCAGTGAGTGGAAGAATAAGGGGGGATATATGCCGGAAACGCAAATTAGCAAGGCTTTTATTTAATCTTCATTGATAACATCCGAGAAAAGGGGGAAGGAGACACCATGAGCTTGGAGCATGTCCTGCAACAACATCGCCCGTGTCTTCCAAACATCGCGTTCCCTCGTCAGATGCTCGACGTTCGCCTCGAGGTTACGTTGGTACTCGAGCTTCCTCTTGCGACTTCGACGAGCAGCGACGGTGTTCTGACGACGTTTGTATTCAATCTGTTCTCTTTCGGTGGCGTCAGGGCCGGGCGGAGCCTCGTTGAACTCGTCATCCTCCTCGCCGAAAGCCGTCGACCGCGAGCGTTTCCTGGCAAACACTGAAGGCAGCTCCTTCCTCGACGTCGCCGACGGCAAAACGTATTTCCGCGGTTGAGTGGGAGCGTCAACAGACACTAGTCCCTCAGGTGTAACACCCTTGCGGGTACCAGTAGCATTGGACTTCCGCCGAAGGTCGTGAGCGACAACGGAAGCAACTGGGCCAACAGGGGCAGTCGAGTCCGGCATAGGAACTGTGGTACTTGACGGAGGGAAAGAGGGAAGATCGGTAGTGACGCGAGGGGAAGGATATAGTGACGAGGGATCGATAGTAGTGAAGTCATGGAGGGAAGGAGATTCGGGGGTCATGACGATAAGGTTGTCGGGAAGAGTGGGTGGGGCAGGCTGTGCGGGTTTCTCATAGGGGCATTCGAAATCTCCCATCGACGGGAAAAGGGCGCCAACTTCGAAGTCTCCATTATGAAACATGCCCGTGAGCATGTCATCATTATTGTCTTCGAAGAGGGGAGTGTTGAGGAACTCGCTGTCCGGAGAAAAGAAATCATTCGCATCGGACCACGCCGGTGAAGACCACAACTCTGGGGTCTGCGGTGTGGGAGGCGGGGGCATTGCACTGCTGGACGATGCTGAAGAGACATCAGAGAGATGTTCGTCGTTGTCATCAACAATAATGGTAAATTCACCTGAGATCACGTTCAGGATATTCTGCATATCTTCCAAGGCAATATTCGGGTTTTCAGTAGATACGACGGCCGTAGTGGTGTCGGCTTCCATCGTATTATCAGTAGGGTTTCGGGCTAACATATTCTGGTAGTTCTTCAACAAAGCAGTGAAGTCGGGAAGTGCTGGTTCTGGCGGTTGTGCGCGATGAGGTGCTGTAGACGGTGGTGGTGGTAAATTCTGAGGGATTCCGCGAGGAGTTATCTTGCCATGAGGGGCGGTGAATACCTGGTTGGACGTCCGGGGACGTTGACGACGATGAGTTAAGACATTGTTAAGGGGGGTGACTGGGGAGCTTGAAACCGGAGGTCCAAGGTAGTGTGAGAAGGCATCCGTACGAGTAACTGGAGACGACAAGTAAGCCGAACTATTTACAATCGGCGGAACATCGTGGCTGCTGCTATGGATGTTTCGGGTGTTGTACGAGGCTGAAATGGCTGGTTGGGTTGAGGTTGATGTTGAAGACTGTTGAGGAGGCAACTCGGGCGATCGCCTCAAAATTCTAGAATCAGGCGACTTGGTCAGTTCTGATTGGATAGAATACTGGGTGGGCTGAGGGTCCTCCCGCCTGAGATGGGTTAGATGGTGCCCAGAGGCGATATCGCTCATAGCCCACGCTGGGGACTGCGAGTGACTCTCATCATCACAAAGTGGCACTTCAGTTGAGCTCTCGACGTGAGCCGAACGACAGCTTTGCAATAATGACATCGTGTCTCGTTCAAGATCACGGCAACAGCGATGAGAGATAAATTGTAATTGGAGAGCGGTGCCACACAAAGCTAACACTCGCACAAGGCGTTGTAGGCGGGGAAGGATACAAAATACGCTGAAACTGTGACTCACAGGTGGTGGTGCAACGAATTACCAAGCTTGACAAGACTCAAACTTGGTCTTGGTGGTGGGGGGAGATGGGAGGGATGAAAAAATAGTCGATCTGACTCAGTCCTTAAGAATCACAAGACACCGCCTTTTTGAAACTCAGCCGGCCCCGCCACCGGAGGCATCTCCCCGCCCTGTTAGGAACATAGTGAAATTCTGACCTCTTCCATTGAAAATAGCTGTGCAGGGCTGTGAAACTTACGCCAGAAGTAATGCTCAACGTCGCACCAACCACAAGGGACACTCCCCATGGTCGAAATGTTCACCCTAGACATGGGAACATATGTTTCTCAGTTCGAGTCATTTTCCTGATATGGAACCCAATAGGATGACCAATCAGTCCCGAACATAGCGGGGTGCACCGGGCCGACCCTCGACGCGTCGCCGCGATTAATTATTGCACCCACTTGTCATTGCCAGAAAACGTGTCTGTCCCCTGACGCGTGTTCATCTGTTGTAACGTCGTTGCTGCGAGCTGCGCACTTGCGTGGCAGATGGCCGATAAATCCACGTCATTCCTCCGAAATCTCACCTTCATAGGGCCAGGGGGCTGCCAGGGCATGGGTAAGGGGTATATACTAATCAGCTGATGGAAACCTTGGAAGCTAGACAAGCCGATGATGATCTTCCGTCTGATGTTTCAATGGTAAGCATGCCAAAGATTTTCCGTTTCTGTTCAGCTTTCCAAGCAGATAACTTTTATAGTCCCGGCGTTCCATGAGATTCGCGGCATCCGCAACGAATCCCGAGAAGATGATTGGCTTCGAAGGCTGTGTTCTATGCGTAATTAGCTATCCATATCATCGATGCTATCTGGCCAAGCATATGCACAGCATGCATGAGCGCTATGAAGATGTTGACGGCACTCAGCCGACTTGCTATGCATGTCCAGCTTGCATGATATGACGGGTTCATGTATATCAACTCTGGGGAACCGCAGACGCGCGTTACAAAAGCAGGGGCCAAGATCATTACAGCCACGTCTGAACTCCGGCGACGACGCAGGCCCGTCAAGATAGCTGAACATAGGTAGTTGGTATCAGAGGTTTAAGGGCTACCGATGTGACCGGAATAGAGTTTGTAAGCGCAGCGCAGCACTGTCATTCACAGGTCCGGAACGAACTAATTTGGGGTTTCTTCAATGGAAGTAATTCTCTTGACAATGCGAAGCTGCAGTCGAACAACGGAGAGCCGCATGTGAGAGAACAGAGACAGGCACACGAAAGGCTATGTAGCTTCCATATGGAAGCAGCCACCCATGACGAATGCTGGCCGAGTCCGCGAGACGGAGGATTCGCAAGCCTTCTTCCCGGGGTTTGTCATCGTCCTTGATAGAAGATAGTGTATTGCTCTGAGCAGTGAATTCAGTGCCAAGGGCGGAAAACTTGAGTATAAGCATCTAAGTGAGAATCAGCAGAGTTATATATGTTCATTATTGGATGAGTATATGCGTACCTGAGTAAGTAAGAAAATCAATCAATATATGTGCCTCTTATGTGCTAAGCCGGTACAAGAAGTCGTATATCAAAAGGCTCTGTGGAAATTTGGAGAACGAGTCATAGAAATCCACCGCATCTTCTTAGCTTCCTGAAACGGCAAAGTTATAGAATTTCCAAGTCATGTCATGTTCGCCATACGGCTGAGATGTCTCGAGTCTGGAGAATAGGGGGATCCAGAACACATGGATTCTTAGCAGAAAACGACAGGACAACGAGACTGGCCAGAGCGGAACATAAACATCTGTCTCCGGTAGATAAATCGGGAAAGAAGAGTTCAAACGCAAGGCTGCTTTCGGGGTCCCAGGCTTGACGTGTCCGCGTCCATAGTCGAAGATCAGGTGCGATAATCGTTCGAAAATAGGGGAAAGAGGGGGAGGGAGGCTGAGTAAAAGAAAAGTGACAGGCTGAAATGGAGCGTCGTCTTTTATACTACTCCCCGCCCCCCGCCCGAGTCACCGATGCACTCAATTGCTAAAATGAAGGATCATGTGATGTGACTGTTCGGGACCCGGCGATCAAAGGAGTCACCCTCGGCCATTGTAAATGCTCCCCGGCAAGCTCCCCGAGGTCCACTGTTGCGCTAGGGCTGCGCACCGGTGCCACAGTCAATTCATAGGGAAGCAAACAGTTCATAGTGAGACTCAAGGGCACGAAGGTACCTCCTGTTGACCTAATTCTTATTTTTTGGATACATTTTCGATGGAGCACCTTTTCATGTTGTTCTGCTTGGCTTCTTTACGCACTGTGCTTCACAGTTTCAGTTTTCGTAATTTTCCATTGTTATAGCAATTCACGATCAATGACGTTCGCCAAGCATGGGTGGATCAGAGAAGTCACAGATCTAGATCATCTTCCGCAGAAAGTTATTTTTGACTGTTATGTACTGAACCCCTCATGTATTTTGCCTCGAACTCTGATGACCCTCTCCCTATCTCGAGCCCTGGCTCGATTGAAAACAACTAGAACTTTCACCACAACCACATCCTGTGCATCAAGTGAAGATACGACTACGAAGAAGGAGAAGCCTGTGTACGGAACTGCTCCGTCGCATAGATCCTACATCTTCATCCATGCTTCAGAACCACCTTTCTCATTTCCAGCACGACTCTCTACACCTCTCCAACGGGCTTTGCAACTCAAAGTGATGAAATGGGGTGGTACCATAAATTTTTCATGGCTCGGTCCTCCAAAATCAACTGGTGGTGGACCAGCGCTAACTGCATTCTCGACTTTGGGAGGACGTCTTGAGGTTCCGGAGCTTAACATGGATAACATGGACGAGGTCGCAGAGGTGTTGGAGAGGCACGCGACTGAAGGTCCTCTAGCGTCTGGAACATCAGATGAGGTTCATCTGTATGTTTGTACTCATGGTGCTCGAGACTGCCGTTGCGGAGAGATGGGAGGTGCGGTACTGAGGGCTTTACAAGGGGAGGTTGCACGGCTTGCGAAAGCGGATCCACTTGGGATCGCTAGTCGTATCAAGGTTGGGGAAGTGGGGCACGTTGGTGGTCATCAGTTCAGTGGTTATGTTGCTTCTATCCCGACCTAGGTAGGCTAATCTTTGTGTCCTATAGATATGCCGCCAACTTGCTAATATACCCTCATGGCGAATGGTATAGTTGCTTCCTTTTCTATATGTCGTCCTAGGAGTCTGACAAGTGTCTAGGCTAGGAATGCTAAAACCTGAAGATGTCCCGGTCGTCTTGGCGAGGATCCTCGATTCTCCGGTTCGACCTTATACATCAGAAGATGCACCTATCGTACCGTTGCACTGGCGCGGCCGCATGGGCTTCGCTAGGGACGATCAGGCTCAGTTATTCCAATCACTATACCCCAGCCGCTTACACCTTCACTAGATTAATTACAGAGATTTTGGAGTTTCACGAGATTGGCGAGGATGCTCTACAATCCATTCTCATCCTCGAGTTTACCTGAACCTTGCGATTTCCCCCACCGTATGGTTAATTCCCGCTGAGATGACCTTATCCACCCCCGTTACTTCTTGGTTTTTTTCCGCCGGACTTACCTCCTATCCATCCCCGTTTCTTTCATTTCGCTCTCAAACTCAGCTGCCTCCCTCCTTACAACCTTCGCCTTCTCCGAATACATACTTGAACTCTTAATGTATGTTCATTGGCAGCTCTCGTCTGACCTCTTTGACAGTGATGACCAGCGGGTTGGATGTATCAACGTCAGTTACGAGGAAAAATAGTCCAGTTTGATGGAAGGTGTTCAGACAATCAGAAACTTGGACCTCTAAACGTTGGAGGAATTTTGATCATATCTGCAATCAAACCAATTCTCTGCAGCTCAATATAGTGGACACAAAACAACCGGCAAGCAATTGCAAGTATTATGCAGGAGATAAGAGACGATGTTACAGCCCGTGTCGATACGCTCCAGCACGTAAAGTTCATTCATTTGCTGGTCTTATTACATATCGGCCACAGGTCCTTGACAACGTATTCATTTCTTGAACACACTGCCCTGCATTGTCCTTGTCTTTGTTGTCCTCTGGACGGTGATAATCTCGAACACCTCTCATGTCCAACGACTCCTCAGGCTCAAAGACCGGGAGCAAATCCTGATACCACCGGGCATCTTCAGCACAACACCGTGTCTTCTCCCTCACCTCTAACACGACGTCTACACTGTAGTATGAAACACGCTGATCCCACGCACCCTCTGCATTAATGGCAGAACCACGGGCTCGGGCTCACACCACAAATACATGCCTGCTCAAGGCTCATACGCAACCGTGACACTCCCAGCGCCCACCCCGCGCTCTCAATCCTGACCCCGAACAACCACCTTCCCCTGACTCACCCTTCGCCACATCCGCATTTGCATCGATGCACAGCAGGCACGCCCATACTCAGTATGAAGGCCTGCCGCAAGCCGCAAGCGCTTTGTCCGGCACAACAGTTCGAGATCGGGGGACGGTAAGGGGCTTGGGAACGAATCAGGGAAAAGTACGGGGCTGAGGGCTGCAGGGTTGACTCTAACGAGGAGCAACATCCGCAGAAGGGTGGGGTGGATAAAGATTGATCGTGTCGTGTTCACAGCCAGTGCACACCAGGTTACGTGTGTCGTGGTCGAGCGTCTGATTTGATGCTGCATGTGAAAGTATTGGCGGAGTCCAGATTATAGCCAGATTATAAAATAGCCCAACTGCTCATGTATTACTATTCCAGTTTCCATCTTCTACAAATAACACTAATGTGTCTATTATCTCTTGGGCATCTTATTTAGAATACTGAGTCAAATTGTTTCAAGCTTCCTGCAGCACTTCCACAGAAATCTTTGAATATTGAAATATACTGCACAAAATAAGTATTTCTTTTGACTTCCTTTCCAGCTTCTGATAACTATGATCCCACATGGCAAAAGCAAAGAGTGAATAACCATCCATATTGTATGTCTTGACCTGTGCAATGTAATTTGGCTTCTCTTTTTTGTAATTCTCAAATTCTGATGCAATCTCACATGCTAATCACAATGTAAGTATCCAGCTGCCTGGACAATAGCCAGGGCTAGTTTGCCCAGTTCTTGAACAAGTTCTTGTGTAGCAGCATGTTCAACTTCTGATATGTTAGATCTGTGGCTAGCTATGAACAAAAGAGACAATGAATTTTCATCTGACATTTCCCCAACTTGAGAGAAAATTGTAGGTGCACATTTCATACATGCCTTATTTCAGCTTGCTATGATGATATTTCCATGACTGTAAACAGGAAAGAAGTTCCACAAGTCCAAATCAGAGTCATCAGCAATGTCATAGATAATCAGCCATTCTGTTTGATAGCAGAACCACACAAGGGCAGTAGCAGAGGTAGCTTCTGTAAGGTGGGCTTTGTGAGCAACCTGTGCTAGAAATAAACAATTTGTGGCTTGCCAGCTCCACCTAAGCCATAGAGAACAAACTATGCTGGAAGTTAAGTTCCAATCAAGATGATACATTTACAAGATATCTTTCAAGCTGATATAATACATCTTCTCTGCCTGTAAACAACGAATATGGTGCGGGAACAACAGGAAGCCTTTGTACAGATATCTCGTGTTTAGTTATGATCCCAGCTGATAGATTGTCAGCAATTCTATAATTGCAGAAAAAGAAAATCTCTAGTTAGCACATTAATAGTGATCTTCAGAGGACTACTATGCAAGGTGTCCACAATGGAATACACTTTCCCTGGTAGATAGATCAAATAGAACCTTCATAAATTTTGATGTGAATAACTGGGTGGGAACCTATAAAATGTGGCCAGGATGTCCTGTTCCTACGCTCACAATGCATACAACTGGTTGAGAGAACAAAGCCAATCGAGTTGTATCATAGTGCTGTACAGAGAAAAGAAACATTTCAACATTGGCACTTTCCACTGTAGTCTTGGCCATTGATATGAGAAGTGGGAAGGGAAGCGGTAAATTGGCATTTCCATCAATCGGTGAGGCGATCTATGCTATTCACGCAAAAGACAATACTCTTTGAGGAGGTAGAAGGTATGGACTCCACTCCGACTGGTTTACGTCACGCTGGTTCATCCGGCTCATGCCCGGGCGCCACTTCCCTGAATCGGAAGTTTAGTCATGATGTTCAAACTTGGAAGAAATATTAGACTGGAGCATGAAAATAGACTTGGAATACAAGCAACCGCGTCAAGATAATACATTGAGCGTTCCAAGCGCCCAATAGAGCTATCATATAAATGCATTAAAATTACACCTCCAAAGTTTCGTGAGAGAAGAAGTGCGCAATAGAAGTAAATCCTAGGGATTCCAACATTCTGAATCACACAAGTCTACCCAGCTCCAAATTTTCGTGACACAAACGCCGAAATAACAGAAGTGGGATGTTTGTGCAAGACACAAAAGCGACCATGTATAGGCATACAACTCAGCGACAATATGATCACCTTACAAAAATAACGATCGTATACCATATAGTGTACGTGGAGCTATCCAAAAACAACGAATGAACAACGACGAACGAGACAACGAACGAAACGGACAGGAGTGAATCAAAAAACGTACAACACTAATAAACGCAATATATAAATGCATGCGATGAACACGAACAAGACTCAGGTACAATACTACGTATATATGTATGATTATGGGTAGTGAGGTGAGGGTCATATACCAGGTCAGTGAGCGGGTTATGGGAGTGAAGCGAAACAAAACCGAAAACAAAAGTGAAAGCGTGAAGATTGACAAAGCGCGAGTAAGCCGTGAGAATGATAATTAATGCATAACATTGATGTCAAGTGTCAAGAACTTCCTATCACTCACAACATCAAAATAACAAAAGTAGCAAGAGGCGATCCGGACCGCAGCCCGAATCGAAATGTAATGTCAATGTCTTGACACCGTCCCTGCCCGCATCGACGTGGCATCAACTTTTGTCATGCTCCGCAAAGTCTTTTCCCGCAAGACGCTGGCCATCGCCACGGGCGGCACAGCTCTCGCATACTGTTACACAAATTTTGGCCCACTCGAACACCCCCAATCTACACATCGCCCTCCTCCGCCATCATGGACCCCGCCCAGCAGAGCAGAGATGCTAGCCTCTCTCAGAGCATCTGCAGACTCTCCTGATAACGAGTTTGATCTGCTCATCGTTGGAGGAGGCGCTACAGGCGCGGGCGTAGCTCTCGATGCCGCAAGCCGCGGATTAAAAGTCGCCTTGGTAGAAAGGAACGACTTTAGTTCAGGTCAGCGCGACGAATTCATCTTTAGGAGTATGTTTTCCAATTCCCAACCCAGGGACTTCATCGAAATCCACAAAGCTCGTTCACGGCGGTGTTCGATACCTCCAGAAAGCGGTATTTGAGCTCGACTACGATCAATACAAACTCGTCAAAGAAGCCCTGCACGAACGCAAGATATTTCTCCAAACCGCGCCTTACCTCTCACACATGCTTCCTATCATGCTGCCAATCTACAAGTGCGTACGTCCTCAATGCGATTGACTATAACAAACCTTCTACAGATACTGGCAGGTACCGTACTACTGGGCCGGCTGCAAACTCTACGACTTCCTAGCCGGAAAAGAAAACATCCAATCTTCATACCTCCTCTCGAAATCCAACGCTCTCCAAGCCTTCCCCACACTCAATCCTGACGGTCTCGTCGGTGCCATAGTCTACTACGACGGTAAGCCGCCCTTCCTTCGTATTAATAACATTATTCACCTAACACGAACAACGCGCGCAGGCCAACACAACGACTCCCGGATGAACATCGCCCTCATCCTTACCGCCATCCACCACGGCGCCACAATCACAAACTACACATCCCTCACATCCCTCACTCCCCCAGACACAAATACACCCCAACCACACCTCTCATCTGCACTCATAACCGACACGCTCACGTCCCACACGTTCCCCGTCCGTTTCAAGTGTTTGATCAACGCTACGGGCCCGCATGCCGATTCTCTGCTTCAGATGGCTGACGGTAACGATGGGGGGAGGCCACAGATGGTGAGACAATCGAGAGGCGTACACATCGCGCTGCCGGAATATTATGCGCCGAGGGGGATGGGACTCTTAGACCCCCAGACCGAAGATGGGAGAGTGGTGTTTTTGTTGCCGTGGGAGGGGGGAACGATCGCCGGGACCACCGATACGCCTGTGGTGGGGGCGGTGGGGAAGGAGCCTACAGAGCCGATGGCGGAGGAGGAAGAGATAAGGTGGGTGCTCGGCGAGGTGAAGAGGTGTCTTGCGCCGGATGTGAGAGTGAGGAGGGGGGACGTGTTGAGTGCGTGGTGTGGGTTGAGGCCGCTTGTCGGTTCTCCATCTCCCAATTCTAATCCTGGGGGGGACACCACGACCACGCCCACGCCCACACAAAACCTCGTCCGCTCACACCTTATCCACGTCTCCCCAAGCGGGCTCATCACAATCGCGGGCGGGAAATGGACGACGTACCGCGAGATGGCGAGGGAGACTGTGGACACCGCAATTCGCGTGCACGGGCTGGAGACGAAGGTGCGGAGTGGGTGTGTGACGGAGCGGGTGGGGCTTGTGGGGAGTGCGGGGTGGGAGAGGGGGTTGTTTGTGAAGCTTGTTCAGAGGGTGCGTGTGTGGCTTGGTCCGTGTTGCGTTGAGCAGAGCAGCTGACGTGACACCCACCCACCAACTCGCACACAGTACGGCATCGAAACGGACATCGCAAAACACCTAGCGGATAACTATGGAGATCGCGCGTGGACGATATGTTCACTCGCCGAATCTAGATCTATACCTAAACCTTGGCCGAGGCTGAGCGCCGGGTATCCTTGTACGTCCTCTTGCCTTTATTCCCTTCCCTTCCCTTTCTCCCCTCCTCTTCCCCCCCTCCCCCCCAAAAAAAACCCACCCAACCCAACACTGACCCCCCCCCCTAGACACAACCCCCGAACTCACATACACCATCGCACACGAATACGCCCTCACACCCACCGACGTTCTCCTCCGACGCACGCGTCTTGGGTTCTTGGACGCGCGGGCGGCGGTGGAGGCGCTGCCTTTAGTTGTTGATGTTATGGGAGGGGAGATGGGGTGGGCGAGGGGGGAGAG